>JACEIK010007682.1:35668-71955 GCA_018107945.1 Datura stramonium
CCATTTTGTTTAAAAAGGGAGGGAGTGGCTAAATAAAAAAATGGACCCTTCCCATCGTTGCTAGTTTCACAACAACACTATAGTCGTCTGCCTTATTTCCTTCGACCTCCACCAGAAATAACTTTGATGGACTTTGTGACCACCATCCCTTTTCTTTCCTCCATTAATGCAATTGTGTTTTCATTATTACAGGAAACTAATACTGATGCAAAGCACAATGTTCTCACAGAATTTTGAAGGTTGGCTTTGGGTTTTTTCTGGTCAACAGCTTACGTCTGCTACTCATGATTATGATTGAGATCCGATGAAAGATTAATAACAATCTTCCTACTTTATTACTACAAAGGAATAAAGGTCCAATATTTTGGATTAATCTCTATTATTATTTCTGTCTCTGTTTATTATATTATTTTTTCTTTCCGTCCTTTTAGATACTAACATGTTTAGTTATTGTTATCCTCATAGAGTGTCCATTTGATTAATATTTTCTTTTAATTGAAGGTTTTATTTTCTATAAATTGAAGATTTCTACGTGATTTATTTGTTATTTGTCATCTCTGAGTTCATGTTTATTGTCTCTCTAAATTTGATTTTATAGGATCGATTTTATTATTGTTTGTTATTGAGTTAGTAAGACATTTTAATTTTAATATAAGTATAAAACGGCCCGAAATACTTATTTTAAATTCATAAGTTTGTTTAATGGCATACGTTCTTAATTGGTGTTGGTTTATCATATGGCAGTGGAATGTTAATGTCTAATTATTTTATTTATTTTAAGATATTGTTGCTCTATTTTATTGATTAAAATAGGTTGATGTATACATTTGGTTATGCTTCATTAGAATCGGACGAGCAGTGAATTCAATTAGCTTTGGACAAGCTTTGTGTTGCTCTCCGATTAAATAAATCCTTTCACCATGTTTGTTCTATATTATATATGATTTAATAATAAAAGAAATGAATCCTAGAATAACGTTTTATGGCCTACATAAATTAATTGTAAGAAAAAGCTAGATGGGATATGAATCTATTTCAAATCCCGTTTGTTACTTGATCAAGAATCATTATTAAATTTTTTTTTGATTAGTCAAAGATTAAGAACAAACATACTTTCATATATTTAGATACTTTTTACATATATGTCCCAATGGAGTGACATTGATTGAATTTCTACCACGACGAATGTCGGAGTCAATTAATGAGGCGGTGCTCAAACAAAGAAGCCATCACACCAAGCGGGCCTCAGGTACGTTTTGAAAAATGATGAAACAGCCAGCCTATAACTGATTTCTTGCATGAAGCGCATATATAGCTTTAAAGAAAATAAAACAATCGGTTACTCCCAGAGTTTATAATTTTATATATCATCCTTTTAAAAGTCTCAAAGACTTGACATCTTTTACTATAATGCTACATTATAGACATACTTTCATACAATCTAAGCATAATAAATATATGTGTATTTTAGAAAACATGACTTTTTAAATTCTTAAATACTTTATTTAGCACTCTTGTACATTTTCTAAAAAGAATTATTTTCATTTTTTTAAAGGTGTTTAAGAGGGTCGATCATATCGAAAAATTGAATAGATAGGAGCAACATCGCATTGAGCCTGTTTTTAGCCTTGTCATATCCTGATCTTCATTTTAATTCCTTATATTAACTTCACCAACAAAACTAAGGTGTCATGCACTTACGATTCATGGGACTAGCTAGAACACACTATGTGAAATATAAAATACTCTCACTATTGATCCCTCCTGTTGTTGGATGAAAGATTTTCGAATCTTCAATATTAATTCTGCATTAATTATTAATAGATTAATTTAATTTACGCTTAGATTATTTAGTTTCTTTGAGAATAAGTTTGTTTTAACCACTTAGCTATTTTTAGGCTTTATAATTCATCAACCTTTGTTGCTCGCTAATTTTTCCACATAATAAAATCCATAAGGAACCCATAGTTGTGGACCTCGAAAGGTGCCTATCACCTTCCTTTAGAGATAAGTGGAACTCTTACCTGACTCTTGTTACGTAGGCTAGTTAAACGGAGTTATCCGCATAATTTGTTTAGTCCGGTGCTCTAACGTACTATAAATCATTAGGTGACGAATCTTCTTCTGACTAAATAATCCTAAAATATTTGTCATATGTTGGATCCCCTTTTTCGTGAGAAAACTGGGTGCGACAACACATCGACTTTGCTGGGGATATACTAAGGTTCTTTCCATTATGGGTTCATGTTTATGAGGGATTTTTATGCATTGTTATTTATGTTTTATTTGAATTATTCATTTTCACTTTATTTATTCACTAGCTAAGTTTAAATTGTCTTCTTTCATGATTATTTGTTTCCCTTATTTTGACTATTTTATTTTCTTGTCTAAATTATTTTCTTTCAATTTCTAGCCCTTTTCCTTTTTCTCTCTACTTGTTTCCTTGTTCGAATTAATATTCTACCATGATTAATATCTTTTCATTTTACTCTTTATTTATTTCTTTAATTAATTAATTTACTTCCATGGATGTTTGATCTCTTTTCTTGTAAAAAAAATATATTTTTTATATGAAATCACTAATGATTTTTTTTGTCTTGTTTAATTATTTATTGCAAGGTATTATATTTATGATATTCTTTATTCATGTATTTTGTTAATTATTTTTCATTACCTACTAATTGTTACCACTTTTCATAAACTATCATTCCGCTCATATTTCTCCCACTTGGGAACCTCTCATTATCACACACTGTACAGGCGAGTTGTACAATGCACTTCAACGCAATTCATTCAAATACCCATTTAGAGAGTTGGCATATACGTGGGGTAAATTGATCATTTTACTACTATGTGACCATGTGCCTTCTTTCATAAGCAACCTTGAGTTCATCTCTATCAAATTCTTAGAAGTCCAGGCAAAGTCATGCATGCTTTAAACCTAAGTCGTCTTGATGCCAATGGTGAGTCAAGACTAATGATTGACCTTGTCCAAAATTTAAAAGGGTTTACAACCCCAAGAGACGCAATTCTATTAGCTATATGTTATGTGCTACATATATATTTTACCTGTTTGGTTATTTATTTCATACATGACTAGGCCATCTTCCTTAGAATATCAAGCTTCAAATGTCTCCAAAATAACTTCGTGCTTTTAATTTCATATTAATGTTTATCTTTACTCCTTTAGAACTCTTAAAGCCTATTAAGCTATCTTCATTTTCTTTGACTCAAACATCTTTCTAATGACTCTACAACTATATCAACTCATCTATTTGACTTTCCTCTTTCAATTTCTTGCATGAGCATAATTTTTTAAATAAATTTTGTTCACCCATTCTTATTCTATTCTCACACCTCACCTCGGGATATCAACAAATACTCTCATTTTGATATTTGTGTCGTATACAATTCTCGAGTCATATATGGCTTTTGTGGCTCATTCAATACAATTTGAGCTCTACTTTTTACTTTTCCACTTAAACACTATTATTCTCCATCACAATCCAAATTTCTTCAAGTATAAATTTTGAACTACGTTGGACCTAATTCCCATTTAAGAGGGATACATAGGCGTCCCTTCGGTACTCGTTCTATATCTTAATAAAATCTATTTTTCCCCTTTTGTTGATTTTTGAACTGGAGTAGTCGTCTCAAAAATTCTATTAGATCAAGTTTCTACTGTGATATGAGTTAACAAGCTGCAAACTGGGGCATAATTTCAGGAGACCTCAAAAATTCACAACTTTATATCATTCCATTCGCAAGGAAGTCTACATCATTTTCTATACTAGGGAAGAAATTTTTAGAAGGATCTTAAAATTTCATCAGGATTAAGTCAATACAAGGAATTGATTCTCCAAAAGGATGTTGTATGATTTCAGAATGTGTCATGGTCTATGGTTTAACTAGATTTTTCTTACATGCTTTAATTTTTGTCAAATTACTTTCAAAATATGCTTTTTTCTTTAAATCTTATGCTCAAGCATATACCTAGACAGAATTCAACAACAGGTGTCTAGCAAGAATGAAGAGCTGCAAGAACTTGTACAGAACACCCTCCCCTTTTACAAACTAATAATTTTTTTAAGTACAATAATAGCAAGCACAAAAGGCAGCGATGGAGGACACCTTATTTGGCAAAAGCGACATAGAGCTAAGTCACTCTATCCTTTCTTGCATTGCAAGCCCACCATTTATATCTTTCCCCCTAATTGAAAGATTTTAGTCCTTTGTTTAAACCCTATGATTTACATGTTATGCTAGCTATTTGCATTCGAGCCCCTAATTGCATATGAGCCTTATGATCTTCATTTCAAGCCCTATACTAGCATTTGAACCCGTTATCGCATTTTGAGCCCATAATTGCATTTGTGCCCTATGATTTATATTGTGAGCCCGTGATTACATTTTAAACTCCTTATTTATATTTTTGAGCCCGTGATCGCATCTTGAGCCCGTTATTTATATTTTAAGCCCTATGATTTCTATTTCTAGCTTGTGATTGAATTTCGAGCCTGTTAAATGCATTGAGCCCGTTATTTATGTTTCGAGCTCTATAATTTATATTTTGAGCCTGTGATTGCATTTTGCGCCTGTTATATGCATTAAGACCGTTATTTACATTTCTAAGCCCTATGATTTATATTTCAAGCCCGTGATTGCATTTTGATCCCATTATATGCATTGAGCCCATTATTTATATTTCAAGCCTTATGATTTATATTTTTAGCCTGTGATTGCCTTTTGCACCCGTTATATGCATTAAGCCCATCATTTATATTATTGAGCCCCATGATTTATATTTTGAGCCTGTGATTACATTTTGAGCTCGTCATATGCATTGAGCCATTATTTATATTTCGAGCTCTATGATTTATATTTTTATATTGTGATTGCATTTTGACACCATTATTTATATTGATCCTCTTATATATATATTTCTAATACCTATGATTCAAATTTTGAATCCATCATTGCATTCTGAGCCGGTTATATGCATTGAGTTTGTTATATACATTTCTAGCGCTATGATTTATATTTTGAGCTTGTTATATGCATTGAGCCCATAATTGTATTTGAACCCGTTATGTGCATTGAGCTTGTTATTGCATTTAAGCCTATTTTATGTATTAAACTCGTTATATGCATTAAGCCCGTTATTATATCATTGAGCCTGTCATTGCATCTTGAGCCCATTGATTGAATCTTGAGCCCATTATTTGCATCCTCGTCCCTCTATCTGCAAATTGAGTTTGAATAAATCGCAAAGATGCCAATTGAGCTACTTAATCCACTCAAATAATTCACTTTCTTTAAATCATCATCTTTTACTCACCCGAAGGCGTAATAGTTCAAAGGCATTGTTTCATGGCCCGCGGACACCCTTTCATGACCTAAGAATTTATTTTTCTGCTTATCATGATCCTAAGGAATCATAGTTTAAAGGTATCATTTTTCATGGCCTGCGGACATCATTTCATGGCCTAAGGATTTATTTTCTATTTATCATGCTCCTAAGGATTCATAGTCTAAAGGCATCATTTTTATGGCCTACGGACATCATTTCATGCCCTAAGAGATTTATTTTGCAAATCATGGACCAATATATCATGGCTCAGTGACATCATCCTTACTGTCTTGAAGCAAAATCTCATTGTCTAAAGAGAACTTGAATCATTTTTAAATTTTATGTTAGTTCATCTTATGAAGTTTTTAACACCTATGCTTTAATTATTTAGTTTATGCGAGTACCGAGGTTGAATGAGAAACAAATGGCAACACCTCTCGCCCCATTTTCCTAGTTTATCCTTATTTTATCTCATTAAACTCGACTCATACTTTCACCTTTTTAAGAAACACATTCCGCAATCTATTTTAAAGCTCGTCAATTCGTGTCATCGTCATCCTTATTCAAGCCCCGTATTATCAATTTCTTTTCGGAATTTCGTTCGTCCATAAATATAGAATTACACATGGCCTAATTCTCGTGAAACTCGAGATATGTAGGCGACACAAAATTGCAGTCTCGGCCACAACATCTTCACAACTCTAATCTCATTTTGTCATTTCTCATCGAGACCATTCCCTCAGTCAGATAAAATTGGCTACGACGTCAGTGTTCTTTGCCCGATAATTCTTCCTTCATTCTCAACCAAATATGGGGCAGTTGTTTACACACAATTTTGTCTCTCCTTTATTTTAATTTATACATTTGAGATTCTATTTTTATTTGAGAGGCCAAAAATGCTATTTTACTTGATTATCAAATCTTGTTCTAATAAATATTATTCGCATTGTTTTAGTATCATTTTATTATTATCATCATTATTACTATATTTTTAGTCATATCTGAAAGATAGTTTTTATTATTATTATTATTGTTTGAGCATAGACCTTAAAAGATTATTTTTTTAAGTTTTATTATAAATATTGGTTATGTTTGATAAAATGCAATTAATTTTCTTCCTACATATCCTAAATGATTTTTTAAAGTTCAAAATTTTAAATATTTTAAAATAAATTTTTTTACCTTAGTAGGAAGGAAACTTTTCTTTTTTTGGAAGAGATCATTCATCTCATAAAGTTACTCCCATCGTATCATTCCTTTTCAGTTTTTATTCCCCCTCCCCAACTCTAATCTAATTTTTTTACTCAAAAGGCTTTTTATATATTATTTTTATCTTATTTTTTAGTAAAAGAAATCTTCAAATATCCTTTTTGAAAAAAACAAAGCTTCTCTCCAAAGTCTCTTTGGCAGAATCTAGGTAAAAAAAAAAAATATCAGTTCTCCATGTTGTATAAAAAAAAGGAATGAGTAGCTAATTAAAAAAAAAGGACCCTTCCCCATCATTGCTAGTTTCACAGTAGCACCATAGCTGTCCGCCTTATTTCCTTCAACCTCCACTTGGAAAAACCTTGATGAACTTTGTGACCACCTTCCCTTTTCTTTCCTCCATTAATGCAATCGTGTTTTCATTATAACAGGAAACTAACACCGATCCAAAGCACAATATTCTCGCTAAATTTTTAAGATTGGATTTGGGTTTTTTCTGGTCGACGACTCAAGTTTACAGCTCGTGATTCTGATTGAGATCTAATGAAAGATTCACAACCATCTTCATATTAATTCCTTAGATTAACTTCTCCACCAAAAATAAGGTGACATGAACTTTACTAAGATTTCTTTTATTTTGCTAGATTTTATGATTAATGGGACTGACTAGAACACAATATGTGAAATATAGAATACTCTAAATATTGATCCCTCCTATTGTTGGTTGAAAGATTGTTGGGTCTTCAATAATTAATTCTGCATTAATTATTAACAAATTAATTTAATCTATTCTTAGATTATTTATTTTCTCCAAAAAAAGTTTGTTTTAACTGTTTAGCTATTTTTAGGCATTATATTTTATTGACCTTTGTTGCTCTCTAATTTCCCCACATAATAATGAATTCGGAAGGGACTCACAGTTGTGGATCTCGAAAGGTGCCTAACACCTTCCTTTTGAGGTAACTTGAACCCTTACCTGACTCTAGTGATGTAGGCTAGTTAAACTGAGTTATCTACATAATTAGTTTAGACTTGAGTCTTAATGCACCATAATTCATTAGGTGGTAACTCTTCTTCTCACTAAATAATCCTAAAAGAGTTTTCATATGTTAGGTTCTATTTTTTTCAAGAAAAAAATGGACGCGACAACTGTCATTCAATAGCATATAAAGCAATAATCATCCATAGATTCTCAATTTCAAATAAGTCAAAACACCCAAAATTCACTTTCAAAACACAAATTTGTAGCATAATGATTACAACTATCATTCTTAAACCACAGTACTCCCGTAACAAATACAAAAGATTATTTAAATGAGGGAGCATACCATAAGTGAATGTGAAGTAGTGGATGAGTGAAAAATCAAGCTCGGGCAAGTTCACAATGGCAATCTTCGACGGTGGCTATGCTAGCGGTGGTGCGGTGGTGAGAGAGAGAGAAGGATGTGGAGGTTTAAGATTTTAGTGAAGAAGGTTTAGAGAGTAAAAATGGTGAAATAGGAAAGAAAAATGAGGGTTTAGAGGGTTTTAAAAGATGAAGAGGTTGCGGGTCAGAGACAGGTCGAGTTGGTCAAACATGTCAGTCAAGGATTTAAAAACACATACCTACGCCTGCACAAGCACATGCGGCTGCATGTGACAACCTGGGATATGCATGTCAAGTGCGGGTGGGGAGTATCTTACCAATGCACTGAGCTGGACCTGTGTTGAACATGCATGCTGTAGGTCCATATTTGCACCTCGTAGATGGTGCGTAGGTGCACACTTGGAAAAGTTTCCTTCTTGGTATTCTAGCTGAGGCATATGCTACACCTGCGTGCTGCAGAGTGGCACCTATATATCGCAGGTCCGGCGTATATGCCTCCTTTTGGATATTTCAAACTTTTGCTGCATCTCAAGCCTTTTGCATTCCTAACAAAACCAAAGACAACAAAGAGTGAAGTGAACAATAAAAATTGAAAAATACTTGGGTTTCCTCGCAAGAAGCATTTGATTTAACATCGTGTCTCGATGATATTACCTCCAAGTTCAACACGGATCCGGGGGTTTTACCTCCTCATAAAGGACCTTAACCATCTCGTCCCTTGTATTAATCACTGACACGACTCGAGATTCATCTGTGGCTTCATTGATTTGAATGCATTGAAAATTAACTCATCACTGCCAATTTGGAACTTGAGCTCTCCCAACTCCATATATGCTAATGTTTGGCCGATGGCTAAGAATTGATTCCCTAAGATGATATGCATCTCGAGGTCCACATCACAGTCCAACACTACAAAATCCCAGGGAGGATGAACTTGTCAACCTTACCGACACATCAAATAATATTTCCACCGCTTGATTGATCTATCAGCTATGAATAACCTCATTGGAGTAGGCTTAGGAGCTCCCAAACACAAATTCTTGTATATTACAAGAGGAATCAAATTGATGCTTGCCCCTAGGTCACACAAGGCGTTGTTGAATAATTACACCGCAATGATGGATCAGATTGTAAAAGCCCCCGGATCTTCTCTCTACGAAGCCACATTGATTCCCATGATTGCATTACATTCGTGCCGACATCAGCAACCCTCTCTTTCATTAGCAGCTCTTTTATGAACTTGGCATACCCCGACATTTGAAACAAAGAATCAACCAATGGAATGTTCATGGATAATTTACTAAACAAATAAAAGAATATCTTAAATTGATTGTCCTCTTTCTTCTTCATTATCCGTTGCGGATCTGGAGGTGACACACATAGGGGCCTTAGAAATTTGGTCCTCCTTAACTCCCTCATCTTCTATCACAACACAAGAAGGAGCATCTACCTCTCCATCCTCTACTACCTTTTCATCATCAAGTGACATGGGTACACTCGCTACCCCATCCTTCGACTTCACACCACTTTTCTTTTTACCAACAACCTCATTGGGTGTATCACGCACACTCTAAAGTAATTTCCTACTTATAGTTACAATTTTCATACAATGTCCATCGTTCTTTTGATAGGAAGACTGTCACTAGGAAGTGTACCTTCTATATGAGGATTCACTTGAATCGAAAAATGATTCATTTGGGCCTCAAAATGTTTGATCAATGCTAAATGGGAACTAATGGTTTGAGTAAGGTTGGAAACCTCACCCTTTAACTCTTTAACCCCATTGTCAGTAGATTCTACTCATTTCAATACACGGGCCATCATATCCTCGATCTTTTAGCTAGCGAGATCACTAACACTTGTTTGTATTGGAGCTACATCAACCATAGAATGGGGTGCATATGGATTTGAGTTGTACTGACTGTATCGATCACCTTCTCATTCATGATCACAGTCACTCCATTGACCATCTCTATCTCTCCATTGAACTTCTCGGTCTCTCCAATCCTGATTCCCCTCTAGAGAACTCAAAGGGCCTTGGTTGAAACCTTGGTATCCCACGCAAGAACTCGCCATTTGGTTTGACATGTATTGACACTCATCATCAAACATGGAATATGGAGCATCACCCCCAAGAGAGTTGTTTCCTTTAGCTCCAATAGCATTCACAATCTTGACTATGGAGCCCAACATAACTTAGCTAGCAACTCCATTTGAGTCATCATCTTTTCCAAGGTCTCATCCTTTTCTTCCTGCTTTCTCCTCATCGAATTTGTCATTAGGTTGGAGGTAACACTTGGGGACACCTTGGTCTCCTTTGTTTGCCAAGCTTAGTTCTTCTTCGTCATTCTTTCTAAGAGGGATTTTGCAAGTCCAAAAGTTTGATCTATGATTGAACCACCGGCAAAAATTATTTGCCATGGACATGTTGATGGAGTCAAGAGATCAGTAGAAGCTTTGCAAGAGCACTCCATTTGGTAACCCATGATTAGGACACATGACCACCTTCTTCAATAACCTCAGCGACACCTCAAATGGCTCTCCTGAAAGTTGTCCAAAGTTTGTGATTTTATCATGCAATCGCATAATTCTAGAGGTGGGAAGAGATGATCTAGCAATGCCTCAGTTAACTCATTCCAAGAAGTTAGAGAACCTATAAGTAGCTCCTCCAACCAAGATGTAGCGTCTCCTATGTGAGAAAATGGGAACAACCTTAGTTGAATAGATTCTTGGCTAATGTTTGTGATAATGAATGGCTAGCAGATTTCAACAAAATTTCTTATATGCCGATTGACATCTTAACTCGCAAGGCCACCAAATATTCCTTTCATTTTGATGAGGTGTATCATGGTGCTAGTAATATGAAACATCAAATACCCTACCATTGGATATAGGTGAATAGACTTAGCCACACCATGAGCTACCGACTCATCTTCAACATCCATGAACCTGTCAATACTACTGTTATCACTAGTGTGGGTCATCCTTTATCCTTTTCAACCAACAAGGGAAATAAAACAACATTAAAAAAATAAGACGCAATACAAATGCAAATCAACAAAAAAACAAATAGCAATATATTTCCAAACCCCAGTGATGGAGCCATTTCTGATAACGTTAAAACAACTCTCAAATTATGGAGGTGGCTACGATCGTATACAAAACCAGTACCTAACAAGAGTCGGGGTCGATTTCCCTCAGAGATTGGAGGCTAGATTTACCAAAAGTTGTGAATTAACTCACCAGAATAAGTATCATGTGTAATCATAAAGTAAAATGGGGAAGTGATTTGAACAAGTATCAATGAAAATTTAATTCAAAACAAAGTAATGCAATTGTTTCTCACAAGATAAGAGAGATTATAGGTGTAAATTTGATGAGACATCGTCTTGATAAGTATTAACTAAAAGCCTTAGAATCTATTAGTGCATGGATAGCTTTGATTTTAGCTACATTCTAAGTTTCTCAACCAAAAGAGTGTGTATATTTTGGGTTTTATCAAATCCCAAAACCTTGATCAACAAAACAACAAAATATTTCTTGAGTGGGTATAGACTATTTCTAGCTCTAACCCTTCAATGGAACTTGAATTGGGTATAGACTATTCCTCGTTCCAACCAATAGATAAGAGCTGTAAATCCTCACTATTGCTGTCTTACCCAACTTCACTTCTCTTTTCAAAGAAAAAGCAAATCTAGAGAATTTAATTAATATTTACAACCATTAGTTTTAAGATTAAAACTCGAAGAAATCAGTAGATCCATACATTATAGTCAATTCTAAGATCAATTAGTCAATATCCAATCAATTCTAAACACCCATCATTTACACACACCCCTAGAAGAAAAATTAGCTACTCATAATTAGGGAAAGAGAAATTCTACCACAGAGGAATTACTCAAAACAATTCATCATAAGCAATTAAAATCAGTTCCAAGCTTTGTAACTTCAACAATGGTATTTTCACAAGGAAGAAGAATAAGATAGTAGGAAAATTGTACTCTCTACTCTACAATATTCTCTCTCTTTATCAATATCTGTCCTCCTTAATAATGTTTATAAATGGGGTTTGACATCTACATATATTCCATGCTCAGATCCCCAAAATTCCCTTGGAAGCTCCCCAAGTACATACTTATCTTCTGGATGATTTATCCCTTTAGAAGAAATGCGGTTTACTTGCATTGGCACCTATGTTTCGTAGGTGTGGACTTGCGACATGCAGGTGCATCAACAAGTCTAGGGAATTCTTATCTCACCTCTTTTAAATGGCAAAGGAGGACAACAAATGTCAATTTTTGGCATATAGGTCCATTTCTAGCAAACTTTTAACTCTTCCTGCGTGGCACCTGCTAGATGCAGGTGCTGACTTATGGAACGCATGTCACCTGCTTTTCCTCTAGCAGATTGCTTTAATTTGAAATCCTTCATCTTCTTTTTTTCAAAGAAATTCCTGCACAGAAGAGAAGAAAAGGCATAAGATCCTTCTAAATTATGTTAAAAAAAATTGATAACTCATTCTTAAGAGCCAGATAAGTTGGCAATTTACCAACTCATCACCCCTTTTTGTCTGAACACCCCCTCTACCAGGATGGGTTCCACGGTCGACCCACTAAGTGGCTTCCCTGCCCAAGCTAAGGATGATACTTGCTGAGGACACTACCTCCCCTCCCTGGCTTAACTGGAGCTTGGGTAGCTGGATGTGGAATGATCAGCCCGCCCTATCCATACTTGGGACACTATCTTCAAATGTGGCAATACTCGTCGCACTCATGGCACACCTTATTGACCAGGAGCCTCTAAGAAGGATCTCAATAGATACATTCTATGTACCCCCACACTCTGACTGGCCCCTGGTGGACCTTCAGCTGATACCTGCATTGCCGATTGAACAGGGGGCCTAGAGTACCCTTTAGGAATCAGAGCCCTAGAAAAAGAACCACTAAAGGTAGCTCTTTTCCGAGCCTTACTCTAGGTGTCCTTTGCATAATCATCTTTCTTAACCCCTCCATATTATTCACATCCTCCATCACCTCCTGGAAGGTCTTATGTGAGAAGACCATCTGTAGAGCTGACAATTAGAGAAAATATTTAGGCCCTTCACGAACTACCTGATCCTTTCCTCCTCCACGGATAGTAATGGTAAGGCATACATGGGCAATTAATGGAGATGGGGCTCATAGGCTTTAACTAACAAGGTCCCCTACTCAACACTGGTGAACTCATCGCACCTCCGATCCTACGAGAAGCAAGGCAAAATTTCTCTAGGAAGGTAGAGTAGAACCGAATCTATGTCAATGACGGTGACCTTGCCAACTTTCACTCTACAAACACTCTCCATCAGAGCTTAGCATCTCCCATAAGGTGGAAGGTAATAAATTCCACCCTTTACTTCTCCAGTACTACCATTTTATGAGCCTGTCATGCTCTTCACCAGTCATCACTAATCAAGTCACCCACCTCGGGAACTTGCATGTATCAGAAATATATCTGATGCAGGGAGCTACAACTACTTTATGTTGTACCCCCAGAGCGGACTTGCTGGAGCTACTAGCACTACTTCATTACCCACTACACCACTCAGGAGATTCAATAGTTGAACCAGGATCTCGGAGAAAGTATGAGCAATTCCCCTTGTTGAAGCTTTATTTCGAAACATACCACAAGCTAAAAGATNCTACTAGCACTACTTCATTACCCACTACACCACTCAGGAGATTCAATAGTTGAACCAGGATCTCGGAGAAAGTATGAGCAGTTGTAATGCCTCCTTGTATTGGTACTTCTATCTCTACTGTGTCCCCTTCCTGAACATCTGGAGGTGTTGGATATTTTGACCTCTCTTGGGCGGGACCAACAACCTGGGCCCTTCCTCTGACAACAGTAGGCCTCCGCTCGCAGCCTCTGCCTCGTCTTCTAGCCCGTCCTTTACCGCGAGCTGCGATCGCCACCACTGGTTCCGAGGCCTCTTCTCCGACTCCTTCTGCACGTGTATCACCATATGTGACAGAAATAAAGAAGGTTTTCAAATACCAATTTGAATCAGTATATACCAATTAGTATCAACTAATAGCACGAAAGAAAGAAAGAAGTTTCCCTAAAATACTATAGCCTCCTGAAGATAAATAATAGATGTTTCTGCACCAATCCAAGAGACTCTAATAGACTTGTTCTTGTTTAATGAGATCAATGAACCTAGGCTCTGATACCATATTTGTCACGATCCAAGTGATTGTGATTAATGATGAGTTGGTACTTTACTAACTCATTAGGCTTTTAAACATGAGCTTTTTCTTGGTTTTCAAGTCATTAGGAAGAATTTTATGCTCTTTCTATTTACTTTTTCGTAGGTATTTAATTTAAGGAGAGAAGACAAGCAATTGGACAAAAGAATGGAATTAAAGAAAATGATTGGAGCTTTACCAGATGGGACTGGCGCTCCACTAGATGGGACCAATAAAATGCCGGCAGAAACACAAAAGTATAATGGACAGAAATGGATTGTGCAACCGCGGAATGCGGGTCAGCACCTACGAACCGCAAGTTATAACGCCGGCCAAACATTAGAATTGCTGCCCCCATGTGTGAAAGAGCAGTGTTCCGCAGATGGGCACTGGCAGAACACCAGTGACTCACAAGTAAAGCCGCCTTCAGGAAGGAAAAATCATCTAGCATGGAATTTGAGGAGCATGTTTTAACCTCTTTCTATACATTCGCTAAAAAGTATCAAATATTCTATTCCAAATTTGGAGAGTTAGAGAGAGAAATATTGAACAAACTTTCTTCTTCTTCTTCCTCAAGGTACAAACCACTATTGAAAATAATTTTTTAGCTTTCTATTTTACTCTTAATGATGAATTTTATGAATTTATTTATCAATATGCTTTTATATTATTCATCTATGAGTTGATAGATATTTTTCTAGGGGTTTATGCATGATTGGGGATAGATTGGATTGGGTATGGCTATTTTAATCTTGTAATTACTCATTTTGTATGAATTTGTCGCTTTCTCCCAAATTATAACAGAATTACACATATTTGCAAATGTAGGTTATATCCACTTATTTCATTTTTTATTGAAAAAGAGAAATTGAATATGGGTGAGAAAGAAATGATAAGCAATTTGGTCTTGAATGTGTAGGGTCGGGCTAGAGATAGCCAAAATCCATATTCATGTACCCATTAGAGATTTGAGGCTAGAGATGGTTCAAATTTTGCCAAGCTAAAGTGTATTAATTGATTGAGGCCTTGGAGTTTGAGAAACTCAAGGAATAAATCACCCAATTGGTTGAAAAATATTGGGTGTCACTTTATCCATAGTTAGTTATGTTTATGAGTAATTATTTGAATTTCTAGTTAATCCCAATCTAATCGAACCCCCATCAGTAGCATACCCCTGGCCCTTGCTAAAAAATATTCATTCAGTTTGGTTGTCTTGTTCTCTTGATAGCTGATTTTAAATTCAAATTGTAATCTCCTTTTTTCATTCCCGAGAATTTTTACTTATATTTTCAAATTCATAGATGCAATTTTAGTTCAAGTCAATAGACAACTTTTGCGTTATTCAATCGCTATTCCCTGTGGATTCAAATTCGAATCTTAGTTGGGTTATATTGCGACGATCATTTACACTTCCTCCTTGTGAGGAGCGTCATCCCTGTGGATTCAACCTCAAATTTTAGTTGGGTATTTATATTGTGATGATCATTCAGACTTCCTCCGTTACAGGGGAATAGGATTAGATAGCCCCTAGTTAGTTGTTGATTTGAATTACTTTAGCATCTTGTATTGTGTTTTTACAATTGTAGTTGTTTTATGGTGTTTGTTAGGATGACTGATATTATCCAAAATTCGCAAGAAGGTTTAGTGGATGGTCATATGGACCATGAGAATGGTGACCCCGTGATGCCAGACATAGTAGATGCCATTCACCTACCACCCACGGTAGGGAATGTAGTGTTCCATGTGACCAACACAATGTTACACCTGCTACAAATGAATGGACTCTTCAGAGGTCATCCAAGTGAACATAGTTGGATATAATAGTTGGGGGTGAAGTCTAACCCCATGTGCTAAAAAAGCATGATTTTCCCGATGATAGATCGGGTGGCGTCATTCTTAAGGGAAAATCGTCATATTTTCTTTATTTTGCTGTTTGAGTGGGTGAATCAAAATGTGAGAGGGTGTGAGTACGAATTGTTTTTTTGAGAATTTTTGTATCATTGGTTTGGTACAAGACTGATAGGTGGCATGTCACCTGTGAGTCGTGGTTGAAGAGCAGTGAGGCGCCGGCTAAAGCGCAGGTGAGGGGCTTGAGGCTTCAGGCCATTTCCCAACACCCACGGTTCACTGGCGCTTCATGGATCATGACCATTAAAATGTCGGTGTAGCGTCGGAGGGGTACCAATTCAGCACTGATAACTGCCCAAACCTGCAGTTCGGTTGTGTCTAACGTGTTGCCACCTGCGGTTTACCACTGGAGTCGCTAATGTTTCACATTGTTGGTCATCTAATCCTTAGAATTTTTTTCCTTATTGTAGGAAACTTGTTGAATTTTCTTTTCCATTATTAATAATACAAAAAGAAATGTTTTTTTGTTGTGGCACTAACATGGCTTTGCAGAAGTATGACTTCATCCAGTTAATCTGACAAGGGCAAGGCTCCCTCTACTTTAAAAAGAATGAGCAAAGGGAGGGCCAAGGCAAACCCAACCTCCAGCAACACCAGGAAAGCAATCATTTTGTGTGCCCGATATGAAGGCACACTAATCCATCTGTGAGGGCAGACCGATCACAAAAGAGAAAACATTTGATCTAGCAGGGATGAAGAATGACTTTCCCAACATCATTGCCTAATTCAACCACCGTCAATGGCAAGTATTTGCTGAGCCTCTTCCGTAGTACTACACCAACTTGGTGCCTAAGTTTTATGCATCACATCTGGCACAACAAGAGGCTATGAAGCATAAAGGGAAGATTGATGAGTTTCCATGTCTTCCCTCAATTCGAATCAAGGGTGTGGAGGTAGATATTACTCCAGGCGCCATCAATGCATTATTTTGGGCTAATTAGATCGATCCAGGGATTAAGTATGCGGATAGAGTAGCCGACAAAGAGAATTAGTTCAGCTGGATTGCTCCAATCATTTCCCGTTTTCAACCACTATGGGCCTTTATGCATGGGGAGATTTCGAGGCATGATTTCAAGTTTGAAGAAAAACTGTGGCTGGAGTTTGTATGTGGTTGGATCATTCCATCAAAGAATGACCAAAGAGTGAATTTGGAGGCTGATATACTCATCACCTTTATCATGACAAGGGTGCGCATCAACTTTGGGTAAATCATTGCAAACCAAATGAAGATAAAGGCCAAGTAGTACGCAACGTCAATGCAATATGCGGTGCATATCTCTCAGCTATGCCTCAATGCTGGTGTGCCATTATTTCCTAATGAGTCTCCTAGCTCTGCCACTGGTGTTATCAATGTTGAGAGAAAAATAGATGTTGAGCCACCCAATATGAAGAGAAAAAAGCTGCAAGATTTTGCGACTCCTGAAGGCTCTACCTCCCATGATATAAAAGAGAACTGAGTTGCTCTCGACTTTAATATGCCACACCCCGAGACATCAGGGTATGCATCCTAGAAAGAACTATTGTGAGGGACTTCACCGCAGCCTACATCCTCTCGCTTAAGTGGAGTATAAAATCTAGCTAAAATGACGCTTCTCATGAGAGCCAGCTCTAAAAGCTAGCCCAAAATCTTCCTGACTCTTATTGCAAGAATTGTAAAGTGGGAGATGAAGAATGTTTATAAAATATTGACCAATATATTCTCCCGAGTAGATGTGGTGGAGGGATAAATCTCTTCACTCCGAGCGGAGGAGTGGGACTTGAGGGAATGGGCACCACTGGCAGAATTGGATTTGAGTGCTCTCGATGCAGCCATGGCTGCCCCATCCACAGCCTGGAGCCCCATCGATGATTTATTTGAGGGCTTATTTGGGGAGGAGAAGCTATATTAGGTGGCCTTGATGATGATGAAGAGGTTGATGATGTGGAGGTGGAGTAGGCACTTCAAGGAGTTCCCACCACCCTTTTTGTTTTTTCATGCATATATTGGTGACACTGTATTGTTATAGTTGGGGGTAGGTTGAGCTCTGTTTTTCTCTCTTGTGGTTGTTATTGAATTGTTATGACCTTATCAAGCTGGTTGTTGATATTTTTTTTACCCATGTCGAGCTGAATTTCTGATGTTATGGATGATTGTTAGTTTTTTTTTATTATGATGGAAGGCCCTCATCAGGCTCTTTGTTAAATGAAAATATTTTGGTGAATTGTTAGTGAAAATGATGGGTTGTTTAAAATTACAAAATGTTGTTGACCCATGTTTTGATCATTGTCTTTTGTTTATAGTAGTTAGTGAATAAGCTCCAAGGGTTCACTTTATACCACGGTTCTTTTCCAAGAAGCAATTTTGTTTTCTCTTGTTTTGTTGTTGAATAGGGTGGCATTTTCCAATGATGGATTCAGAGGAGACATTCTTAAGAGAAAATGTCGTGTTTAAAGTCCTTCTTAAGTCAATGATTGCAATGGCTTCCGAGAGGTACCACTAGAAGAGGGGAAGTTGAATTTGAAAGCTAAGTACTCTTTTGTCATATGTTACACATTCGTTGTTTGGCTTCTTCATTCACATGATATCTAGTTTTATGACTCTTGATATGGTGATGAAAATAGTGTGAACCCTTTGGAGGGTGATGCTTTGTGGGTGAGGTTGTAGTTTAATTCTCTTGCATGAATGATTGTCTAAAACTTGACTCAAGTGTGATTCAAGGCGAAATTCTAGATGTAGTTGCCCTTGGAAGATGATTTTAGAATTTCTTTTGGATAGCTGCTTTAGTCATATGACTTCTTTGAGCATGAATCCTCGCTAGCCAATGTTGAGCTTTTAAGACTTTCCTTGAAAACGCCTATTACCCCTTTCGCAATCCCTCTTCGCCACCCATCCTCTCTAGTGCTAGTTGTGAGAAGAAATGCAAAAATGATGCATGATGTCCAAAAAGTGTGGAAATAGAGTAGGGAAAGATGAGGCAAAAACCTAAGTTGGGGGTTGCAAAAAGGAAAATGGGAAAAGTGATGTGAACTTCAATGTGATGTAGCACCACATTATGAAAAGAATGAATAAATTGTTTGGGTGAAAAGAACCAAATTGTAGAAAGGTGCTGCCTCTTGCTCAAATGAGATGAAAAGTTGTAACCAAGAAGAGATAACGAGGGTTTGTATTTCAAAAGTAAAAATGTTGTTCAAGCAGACATAAGGTGAGGGTGATCTCAATAGAAAATGGAATATGCAATATGATTCACAAAAAGGGCATTAGGGAGGTTCTAGTCACTAGAACTTAAAAGTCATTATACCTGTACCACTAGCATTCATCATGACCTCCAAGTCCAAATTGATTTTAAGTGTAGCAACTCTACAATAGTGACGAGTTACACGAAGGGCAAGCCCATGGGTCAAGTTATGTGCATGAGAATTTCTTTTAGAGAGTCAGCATATTTATTTCATTCTGTAATCCCTTGAGTATGAATTGCTTGATAGTTAATTTGGATTCTCTCTTGTTTTGAGTAGCATCACCTCCTTAAAGAACATTCTTGCTCGTGCCAAAAGATGTGATTGAGACAAAAATGTAGTGAACTTGAAGGAAAATATTAAATGTGAATTTTTAATGATTTAAGATGCTATATAAGCTTGTTGTGATCAACAATGCCCCTTGTTTTGAATGCAGGAATCAAATGTGAATCATGCCAACTGATTGTGGTCATCTCCTGAAGCATTTGCATAAAATATTCAGTCTCCTCTTTTCTTTTGTGTTGGTGAGTGGTCTTTAGGTTGTTCGGGTCGTAGTAGTCCTTAGTCATTATCTCATGTAGAATGACATGCTTATTTATATAGTTCATCTATAAAGAATTGCATTGCTTGAGAACAAGCAATTCATGTTTGGGGGTTTGATGAGTTGATAATTTACCAACTCATTAGACTTTTAAACATTAACTTTTCACAATCTGAACATAGGCCCAGATCTAGACACGGAACCTAGAATCATAAATGGCTCCAAGTTAACCTATGACATGAACATGATAAATAAAGATCAACATAATCAAAATTGATAATTGAATTATGAAATAGCGGAAATCTAAATAACAACACGACTAGCCAATAGTAATACATAACAATGAGTCCGAAGCTGAATATACAAGTCTATGTCTGAATAACCTCTACTAAATGATGAGATGCTGGGTCAAGCCCCCAACTATCTCTAAGTCTGAAACAAACTGACATAATAGTACTGAAATATAGATATCCTCAAAGGATGAGGACTCACCCAAGGAAAGATCTAAACTACAATGAGAGCAGAACTAATTGCTCATCTGAGCCTGGCCACAAGGACCTGTATCATGAAATGATACAACATAGAGTATGCGGTCAGTACTTGGAATGTACTGAGTATGCAAGGTAAGTAAAACAGGTTGAGTAAGATTAAACTGAAATCATATACATTATAAATCATAATATCATCAGATTTTGAGAGTAAAGACTGCATGTTGATATTTGAAAACATGAATAGACATAAACTGGATCTCATAACTTAATTGAATGACCAAAAGTTGAAACTGAGATTCATAAGTAAAAACTGATAACCTGATCATTGGGAAAAACCTGTTGAAAACATAATATCATACTGATAATCATGCATAACTGAGATAATGAGGAACAATGGAAGACTCATCATATAACCAACACTATCATGATAGAACTTACATGATCCTAACTATTACACTTAAGTGGGTAAAGTCGTCCAAATCATTGCCAGATATAAGGGCGCAACCATACTATCGATATCAAGTTGAAGGCCTATTCGGAGCAAGAGAAACTCAAAAAGGAAGTCCCAAAGTAAAATGTGAAATCCAACATTGGCACGTAGTTTTGAGACCCGGGGTTTACATGAACCCCTAGCCTACTCGGTAGTAGATACTTCTCCCAAAATAAAACATGCAAGGTGCTCTACATTGTTTTTCCACAAATTTGAAACCATCGTTTCTCAACAAAGCCGATAATGAAATTGCATGCATAGTCTAAAATTAGAATATTGGGAGTGCTGGCTCCAAACATGCCATAAGCTGAAAATGAGAGTATAGACTCCAAGACCATATGGTAAGATGATGTATAAAACTGAATTGAATAATGAAAGCATGCTAAATCTGAGTGGGATTACCCAATATCTAAAGATCACGCACACTTGAAATAGACTTCATTAGTCAAAATCATAGATTCATATATGGGTAATTCGTAGACATACATACATGCTAGATACTTCATCATACTTGAAATCATCAATCATAAGATAACCTTTTTTCATGAACTTGTATAATTGGGTATGATCTTCCAAAATTTTGAATATAAATTTCTAATCAATTAGTACAAAAAATCTTCCCATGAATCTTAAAACATGCTTTGAAACATTAAGGAAATTGACCCATAAATAAATCATAGAGAATTTAATAAATTTTGGGTTAAAACCCCATAGGATCATACACTTGAATTTACACTTGAATTCATGAACTTAAGGAGAAATTTGTGCGTGAGAGTGAAAGAAAACTCTCATTCATATCCCTACATACCTGGAAAAACTTATTCTTAACTTGACTTTGAAAGTCCATGATTTAGAGGAGAAAGGGGAGGATTCTAGGCTCGATCTTCAATAAAAAATCACTAAACTTGCATGCATGGAAGTTGAATGAATTAGAATAGGTTAAAATCCCTTAATACACTTATTTCAAGGCTTAAAATGACGTATTTTAGGGCTTAGGAGCTTAAGATTTATGAAAATACCCTTAATAAATTTACAGAAAAACTGTTCTGTCAGCTGTCAGGAATAATACCACGAGTCGTACAATCCTCTTAAGACTCATTGTATCCTCCTGTACTGACCATGTCCAAAACCTCCAATCCTATGAATATTTGCATAAATCCTACTAAGATCCATAACACCATCCTATGTGTCCTACCATCACCCGTACAATCAATCGTTGGATAACTCCAAAGACTTGCTACGGCTCGTGATCATGAGTCATACCCATATACTATAACTAGTAGTGGGGACTCATGGTACGAGGACCAAAATCCTTGACCTGATCCACGGGTCTTCCCACGACCTATACTACCAACCTATGACTCGTAGGTTGAGCAATACTGAGGAAAATTTTCTAAGTTTTCCTCCTAATCAGATTTAAAATCTCGGGTCTAGTCTTAGGAATATTTGTGGTATAACAATATCTCCCCCTTAGGAAAATTAGTTCTCAAAAGTGGGTGAACATATTGAAAATCTGGGAAAAGGAACATAAATCTCAAATACTGAACATCTGAAGGTGAAAACTGAAGGAGTGTTTTACTCCGAACTGTTATACATGAAATAACTAAATTCATGAATCACACATACTTGTACTGAAATGAAAGAAATTGAGAGACATGAACTAAACATGAAATTGAATAGAGTACTAAGGAGAAAACTACTAACTCATGCTGGAATTGAGTCGGCAGGGAAAAGGTGCAGGTATCTATCCATCATATCTCCTTAGGCTTCCCACGTAGCTCCTTCAACAAGCTAATTCCTCCACAAGACTTTCACCAAAGCAACTTTTTTGTTCCTCAACTTTCGAGCCTGATGATGAAGGATCTCAACGGGAACCTTCTCAAAGCTAAGGTTATCCTTCACACCTATGCTCTCTACTTGGACTACCAAAGTTTGATCACCAACGCACTTCTTTAACAGTGACACATGAAAAATTGGATGTATCGAAGCCAATACTGCTGGTATCTCCCACTCATAGGCCACCTTGTAAACACATCTCACAATCCTGTAGGGACCAAAATATTGGGTACTAAGCTTCCCTTTATTTTTGAACCTCATCACTCCCATCAAGGGAGACACCTTCAAAAATACCCAATCATCAACTCAAAATTCAAGTTCTCTCCTCCTTACATAAGTATAGGACTTTTGATGACTCTGAGCTATTTTCAGGCTTTCCCTTGTAAGCTAAACTTTCTCCATAGCCTCATGAACTAAATCTAGCCCTATCAATGTAGCCTCACCTACCTCAAACCAACTGATCTACATCTCCACTCATAAAGAGCCACAAATGGAGCCATCTAGATGCTAGAGTGGTAACTGTTGTAGTAAGAAAATTCTATAAGAGGTAAATGATCATCCTAACTACCTTTGAATTTAATCACACATGCTCTCAACATATCCTCAAGAGTCTTAATGGTACACTCAGCCTGACCATCCATCTATAGGTGAAAAGTTATGCTACGCTTGATCGGAGTACCAAGTCCCTTCTAAATCGATCTGCAAAATTGTTAGGTCAGCTGAGTACCTTTGTATAAAATGATGGACAAGGGAACTCCATGAAATCGAACTAACTCTCAAATGTAAAATTTAGCATAATCCGCCACTGAGTCGGTAGTTTTCACTGGAAAAAATAGTTGCTTTAGTCAACCTGTCTACAACCACCCAAAAAAAGTCGTACTGTCGATGTGTGCGAGGAAACCCTGTAATAAATTCCATATTTAATTATTCCCAATTCCAAGTGTGGATACTGATGTCTTGTAGCACACCTCTTGTTCTTTGATGCTCCACTTTCACTTGCTGACAATTAGGACACTTGGCCACAAAATATGCTATGTCCATCTTCATGCCATTTCACCAGTAGACTTCCTATAGATCACGGTACTTCTTGGTGGCACCTGGATGGATAGAATACCACAAACCATGAGCCTCATTCAACGTCCGCTCTCTCAAATCATCGGCATCCGAAAAAGATAAATGACCCTGATATCTAAATACACCATCTCCCCCTTGGGAGATGACCTCTACCTTCTAAAGTTGAGCCACTTCTTTCAACTTCACCAAAATAGGATCCTTATCTTGTCTATCGCTGACCTCAGTCACCAAAGAAGATTCTAAACCATTCTAAGAAATAACACCACCATATACAAGAGGCTAACCCCTAACCGTGCAAGCCGATGCATATCCTTCACTATCTCTTTCCTTCTATCTTCAACATGAGAAATACTCTCCATGGATAGCCTACTAAGAGCATCTGCCACTACATTGGCCTTGCCCGGATGATAGAGGACACTCATGTCATAGTCCTTGAGTGGCTCTAACAATCTCCTTTATCATAAATTCAAATCCTTTTAGGTGAACACATACTGTAGGCTCTTGTAGTCTATAAATACATCCACATTTCACGTCATGCGCTGGGTAATTCTTCTCATGGGTCTTAAGTTGTCAAGAGGCATACGCCATGGCCTTACAATGCTGCACCAACGCACACCCAAAACCAACCCTAAACGCATCACAATACACAATTTATCCATCTATACCCTCAGGTAGGGTCAATACTGGGGTTGAAGTGAGTCAAGTCTTGAACTCATGAAAGCTCTTCACACTGGCATCCGACCGCTGAAATTTTACTTTCTTATTGGTCAACTTAGTCAACGGTGCTACAATGGATGAAAATCCTTCAACAAACCTCCTGTAATAGCCAGCTAAATGCGAAAAACTCTTGATATCCGAAGGATTAACTAGTGTAGGCCAATTCTTTACAACTTCTATCTTTTGAGTGTCCACCTGCACACCTCACTTGACACCACTTGGCCCAAGAATGTTACTGAATCTAACCAAAACTCAAACTTGCTGAATTTAGCAAATAGTTGGAGATCCTTGAGAGTTTGTAGCACAACCCTCAATTGAGTGGCGTGTTCCTCCTCGCTCCGAGAGTAAATGAGAATATCATCAATGAATACGAACATGAACATGTTTAAGTATGGTTTTAATACCCTGTTCATCAAATCCATATAAGCTACAGGAGCATTCAATAGTACAAAAGATATAATTACAAACTCATAATGACCATATCGAGTCCTGAAAGTTGTCTTTGGAATCTGCAGCTTATGGAAATAAAGTGCAGTGTAATTTTGTCTGCAAGAATGANTAAGCTACAGGAGCATTCAATAGTACAAAAGATATAATTACAAACTCATAATGACCATATCGAGTCCTGAAAGTTGTCTTTGGAATGCCACTCTTCCTAACTCTGAGTTGGTGATAGCCGGACCTGAGATCTATCTTTCAAAAGTACTTAGCACCCTAAAGTTGGTCAAACAAGTCATCAATTTTGGGGAAGGGATACTTGTTCTTGATTGTAACCTTGTTTAAGTGTCGATAGTCAATGTACATACAAAGAGACCCATTCTTTTTCCAAACAAAGAGAACTGGTGAACCCCATGGGGACTTGCTAGGTCTGATAAATCCCTTATCTAGAAGATCCTTCAATAGCTCCTGCTACTCTTTCAGCTCGACTGGAGCCATTCTATATGAAGGAATAGATATAGGCTGCATATCGAGAAGAAGGTCAATACCAAAGTCAATCTCCCGCTCGAGAGGGACTCCTGGTAGATAATATTGGAAAACCTTTGAATAGTCACACACTATAGGAACTAACTGAAGAGTTGGGGTTTTGGACGTTGCATCCTTAACCCGAACAAGGTGGTACATGCAACCCTTGGAAATCATCTTTCTGGCCTTAAGGTTGGAAACAAAGTGACCTATAAGCATAGCTGAACTACCCTTCTATTCTAGTAATGAGTCACCCAGAAATTGAAACTCTACCGCACGGGTTCTATAATTCACTGAGGCATAACATGCATGCAACAAATCCATACCAAAGATAACATCAAAATCTGTCATGTCTAACTCTACTTGGTCGGCTGAGGTGACTTTTTGATGGACTGTGATAGGGAAATTTCTGTATACTCGACAAGCTATAATTTAGTCACCGACTAAAGTTGAGACTAAGATAGGTTCTGATAGGATTTCGAGACTAACTCCGAAACTAATAGAAACATAGGGCATTACAAAAGATAAAGTAGCCCCTAGATCTAATAATGCATAAACATTAAGATGGAATACTCATAACATACTAGTGACCAAATCTAGGGAAACCTCCTTCTCCTAACGTGATAAGAGAGGGCATAAAATCTATTCTGACGCTGACCACCACCCGCACTAGTGGATGCACCTTCATTAAATGAGCATACTGGAGGAGTTGCTGAACTGATAATTGGGTCGTCATCTCTACCATGGCCCTGTCTGGCTGCCGGACATTTTTTGAGCTTGTGGTCGTGCTTTCGGCACTCAAAAGAATCCTCTGAACCGACTAAGAACTGACCAGTGTTCCTTTGACCACACCTTCCACAAATTGGAATGTTGGGCTCTACGGATCTGCTCCCCTAACCTCGAGAGCCTAATGTCTTTCCCCTCTGATTGCGCCTAAACCTGGATGGCACACTGGTTGATGATGGTGTTGGGGATGATGATCTCAGGTGGGATTACTAACAATGTCCACCTCCATATCTCTCCTAGGAAAACCCAAAGCCGTCTATCCTGGCCCTCTTGGCCTCTCTCTCGATCTCCCTCATATGCACTGCCTCTATCTTCTGGGCATACAAGACAAATCGGGAAAAATCATTGTCCCTATGTAGCATGGCAATACTGTAGTCCTTGACCAAGTAGTACGCTACACCATTTACAAATTTTCTCACCCAAGACCTATGATCAGCCACCATCTCTGGTGCATATTTGGACAACCGTGTGAACTCTAGAGTATAATCCTTGACGGTCATGTCATTTGTTTCAAATTCACAAACTCGGCTGCCTTGATTTTCCTCAACTCCTGGGTAAAGAATCGGTCAAAGAATGTGAGAGGAACTCATCCCAACAAATGGGATCCATTCTGACTCCTCGGCTATCCTTCCATTTCCTATACCATATATAAGCCGCCCCCTTCAACTGATAGGAGGCTATGTCTGCACACTCCTCTCTCATCACCCACATAATTTGGGTAATCTTCTAAATCTCCTCAATGAACTCATGTTGGTCCTCATCCACTCTCGACCCAAGGATCTCAGGGGGATTCATCCTGAGAAAATCTCGCACTCTAGCCACCACCGTGTCCCCATTCTAAGAACATGAGCCACTGCCTGCTGATTGACTTGAGTGGTCAACGTTTGTGCCAACATCTGAATGGCTGCCCTAAACTCAGTGTGGGCAACCTGCTTGGGCACGGGATCTGCTGGGGCTGGTGGGGCTCACTGGTACCCATATCCATTTCCATCCTCATGGCCATTTCCATTTCCAGTTCCATTTCTTCTTCCATTATGTAGGTGTGGAGGCATGATTCTACAAATGCGTAAAGCTAGAGTTAGAGGAATAGAGAGAGTTGAACTCATAGCATGAGATAGAATCATGAAAGAAGGGAAGTTTCCAAAAATGTATTGAAGCCTCTTCTTCATAAGTGTGGCGCGCTTCACACCCATGAAAAAGACTCTACTTAATGTGGCTTTCGGCCACCCTAGGACACTTCAAAACCTAAAGCTCTAATACCAAGTTTGTCACAACCCGCATAGGCCCGGATCTAGACACAAAACCTAGAACCATAATTGCTCTAAGTCAACCCATTGCATGAACATGATGACTAAAGATCAACATAAGCAAACCTGATAACTGAATTCTGAAAAAGAGAAAATCTGAATAATAACACGTCTAGCCAACAGTACAATCATACCACTATGTTCGAAGCTGAATATACAAATCAATGTTTGAACAACCTCCACTAACTGATGAGAAGGTGGGACAAACCCCTAGCTATCTCTAAGTCTGAAACAAACTGACATAACAATACTTTAAGATAGATTTCCTTGGAGGATGAATACTCACCCAAGGCATGGTCTGAACTAGAACAAGAGCAGAATTAACGATGCACATGAGCCTGACCATGAGGGCTTGTATCATGAAATGATACAAAATAGAGTATGCGATTAGTACTTGGAATGCACTGAATATGCAAGTTAAGTAAAACAGGCTGAGTAAGAATAAACTAAAATCATGCACATCATAAATCATAACATCATAATATTCTGTGAGTAAAGACTGCATACTGATACCTAAAAACATGGATAGACATAAACTAAATCGAATTACACAAAGCTCAAGCTAAGATTCATAAGTAAAAACTGATAACCTGATCATCGGGTGAAACCTTATAAAAACATAATATCATAATGATAATCATGTATAACAGATATCACGAGGAATAATGGGAGACTCGTCATATAACCAACACTAGCACGATAGAGCTTACATGATTCCAACTATTATACTCAAGTGGGAAAAGCCGTCAAAAGCCTTGCTAGGGCTAAGGTCGCTTCCATGATATCGAAATAAAGATGAAGGCCCATTCGAGGCATGGGAAGCTCGCAAGGAGGTCCTAAATTAAAATGTGAAATCCTACATTGCACGTAGTTCTGAGACACGGGGTTTTCATAAACCCCTAGCCTATTAGGTGTTAGACACTGCTCCCAAAAAAATATGGAAGGTGCTATCAATCGTTTTTCAACGATACTGATAATGAAATTACATGAATAGTCTAAAATCTAAATACAGGGAATCCTGGCTCAAAACATACCATAAGCTAAAAATGGGAGTATAGACTCTAAGACCATATGGTAAGCTGATTTATAGAACTGAACTGAATCATGAATACATGCTAAATCTGAGTGGGATTACTCAAAATATGAAGATCATGCATAATTGAAATAGAATTCACTAGTTAAAATCATAGATTCATAAATAGGTAATTCATAAACATACATACATTCTAGATACTTCATCATACTTGAAATCATCAATCATAGACTAACCTTTTTTCATGAACTTGCATAATAGGGCATAATCTTCTAATATTTTGAAAACTTAAATTTGCACTCAATTAGTACATAAAATGTATCCATGAATATGAAAAAAAGCTTTGAAACATGAAGGGAATTGACCCATAAATAAATCATAGAGAATTTCATAAATTTGGGTTAAAACGTCACAGGATCAAACACTTAAATTCATGAACTTGAGGAGAAATTTGGTCATGAGAGTTAAAGGAAACTCTCATTCATGACCCCACATACTTGGTTAAACTAATTTTCAACTTGACTTTGAAAGCCCAAGAGATTTGGAGGAGAAAGGGGAGGATTCTAGGCTTGATCTTCAACGAAAAACCTCTAAACTTGTATGCATGAAAGTTGAATGAATTAGAATAGGTTAAACTCACTCAATACACTTCTTATAGGGCTTAAAACAACATCATTCAGGTATTGGGAGAAAAGCATTTATGAAAATACCGTTAATGAATTCGCAGGAAAACTATTATGTTAGCAGTCATGAATCATACCATGAGTCGTACAATCCTCTTAAGACTCATGGTATCTTTACATACTAATCGAATTCCAAAACATCCTATCCTCTTAATATTTCCACGAATCCTACTATGATTCATAACACCATCCTACTAGTCGTACAATCACCCGTCCAATCATTTACTGGATAACTCCAAAGACTTTCTACAGTTCCTGATCACAAGTCGTACCCACATACTATGACTCGTAGCGGGGAATCATGGTCTGGGGAACAAAATCCCTGACCTGATCCACGAGTCTTCCCATGACCTGTACTACCAACCTACGACTTGTAGGTTGACTCATACTGAGGCAAATTTTCCAACTTTTCTTGGTGATCATATTTCGAATCGCAGGTCTAGTCTTAGGATGCTTTGGGGTATAACAAAGCTTTTTCTTGGTTTTTAAGTCATTTGGATGGATTTTATTATATTTCACTTTATTTTTTACAGGTGTTTAATTTAAGGAGAGAAGGCAAGAAATTGGACAAATGCATTGAATTAATGTAGAGGACCGGAGATTCACTGGATAGGATTGGGAAAACACCAGCGTAAACGCAAAAGCATACTGGACAAAAGTGGATGGTGCACCAGTGGAACGCTGGTAAGCACCGGTGGAACACTAGTAGCCGGTGAAACGCCGGCTAGAACTCAGAGTTACTTGCCCCAAGTGGTAGAGAGGCGTTCCGCTGATGGGCACCGGCAGAACGTCGGTGACTCGCAAGTGAAGCCGCCTTCAAGAGGGAAAAAATGTCCAACACTAAATTTGAGGAGAACTTTTTAACCCCTTTTTGTACATTCTCTAAAAGGTACCAAATATTTCATTCTAGATTTGGAGAGTTAGAGAGGGAAATGTTGAATAGTTTTTCTTCTTCTTCTTCCTAAACGTAAAAACCACCATTGAAGAGAATTTTTGAGCCTTCTATTTTACTCTTAATGATTAATTTTATTAATATTTTTATCAATATGTTTTTATATTATTTTTCTATGAGTAGCTAGATATTTTTCTAGGGATGTGTTCATGATTGGGTATATATTGGATTGGGTCTGGCTATTTTAATCTTGTAATTACTTATTTTTTATAAATATGTTGTTTACTCCAAAATTATAACTGAATACCCATATTTTCAAATGTGGGTTATGTCAACTTATTCCATTTTCGCTTTAAAATGGGAAATTGAATATGAATAAGAAAACAATGGTAGGCAATTTGCTCTTGAATGTGTGGGGTTGAGCTAGAGATAGCCAAAACCCATAGTCATGTACCCTTTAGAGCTTTGAGGCTAGAGATGGCTCAAAGTTTCCCTAAGCTATAGTGGATTAATTGATTGAGGCCTTGGGGTTTGAGAAAACTCAAGGAATAGAGCACCCAATTGGTTGAAAAACATCGGGTGTCACTTTATTCACAGTTATTTATGCTTATGAGTAATTATTTTATTTTCTAGTTAATCTCAATCCATTCGGACCCCCATCAATAGCATACCCTTGACCCTTGCTCAAAATTGTTCATTCAATTTCGTTGACTTGTTCTCTTGATAGCTGGTTTTCAATTCAAATTTTGATCTCGTTTTCTCTTTCCCTAACATTTTACTTTTATTTTCAAGTTAATAGATGCAATTTTAATTCATGTAAATAGACAAATTTTGCATTATTCAATTACTATTCCCCGTGGATTCGACCCCGACTCTTAGTTAGGTATTTATATTGCGACGATCATTTACAGTTCCTCCTTGCGAGGAGTGGATTTGAACGTCATCAATTGACACTCACACTAAACCTCCCCCCCACCCTAGTGGGTGAACTAACGTGTCCCAACTAATTCATCCAATTTCAACATTCATACTAGTAAATAAGCACTCTTAAAGTAAAAAGGTGAAGTCTTACAACAATAAAAGAAAATACTTTCAACATCTATCTATCACATCCTTAAAAACTAAAATTCATTATACATAGGACATCTACCTAACTATTGTCTATGAGTAGTGGAAACAAAATAAACAAAAGATAATGTTTGGAATCAAAGGCATCTTCTTCTGGGGGGATTTGCAGCAGTCGGGAAAGGAAATCAACTCACCCTCAGGTAACTCACCGCTGCATCTATAGATGGGGTCGAATGGAATTCCCTGGGTCATAATCTTTACATAGAAAATTGGTGCAGGAGTAGCATAAATACAAACATACTCAGAAAAGAGGTGTAGGAGTAGCATCAGTACAAAAATACTAAACTGGTCGGCATCATCAGCGCACCTTAAATGATAATGTATATATATGTAGAATAACAACCTACAACCACTAAACAAATAATCACCAGGTAACAAGAATTTCATAATAATTTAGAGTAATGTTAAACGTTGGCCTGCTCACTAGATTAGACCTCGCTGCAACAGTTGCTAGACCACAACAATGGTTTAGCCACAATGATAATGGTACAGTTGCAGCGGTACTATGTAGGCAGTAACTTGACCAAGATGACAACGTTAGATTCTTACTTATCCATTTCTCAACAATCAACTTATCAACTCAGTATTGGTTTACACATAACTGAAATTTCGATAATAAATTGATCAACTCATCACAAGAGGTATATAATTGAATTATCAACGATCAATTTCATCAACTCATCACTGATTTATACATAACTTTGCAATTGTAAGACAAGGAAGAGACATGTACCACAAAATTAAGGTCGACATAACTACATAATCAAGGATTCCACTTTCAAACAGTTCTCATATTCCTGAACCAATCTTGAGCTTTTTCCACTCCTCTTTAAATACCATACCATTAGTAATATGTCAGGAACACACCTCAATCGCATCACAATATAATACTCAACACAGTATATCACTGTACACATGCAAAAATTCTTATCTCCCCTCAGTAGGGGACTCTAGAAATCTATGTACTATACTGGCATGGTACCCACTCCAACTCATCTGCTTGCCCGGTGCTTCCCTTAGACACGATCCACTCAAAACATAACCACTTGCCCGGATGCTTACCTCGGGCATGAGCAACTCATTTCAGGATAAATCATTTTATCCACTTTCATTCTCTTATTTCATATGCTATCAATTGGTCCAATAGTATGATCTCTTAGAGGTATCAGGTTACCTTAACAAACTTGGTTATAATTACCAACATTCAACCACTCACATGGAAATTAGAAGAACATATTAAACATAACGAGCACTTTACATTCGTACAAACTGTTCTATTAAACAAAATCTCAAGTTCAATTTACAAATATAGAAAATACATCATACTATAGCATCAATTAGTGTCTGAAGACCAACTAAGCATGTTGTAAATCCACATATATACAAATCATTATATAAAGTCTAACTCCTTGAAAAATCATAACTCACCTCGATTGCAGTATAATAGAATGCAGCTACATTGTAGGAGCTTTGCCTTCTGATAGCGCCTATGAGCATTCAAAATATAAACACAACTAAGGAAACAACATTCAATCACCTGACACTTTATTCGGGGCCTAGAAATTCAATCCTACCCCATTTTCCCCGATATTATAATAAAATTGAATATCCCAAGGGTAAATCACCACATTCTATAAACACATAGGTGAATTCCCACCTATTTCGTGGATTTTATACTCCTTAAACCCTTTGGGCAGATGATAATGCTAGAGGCCTCAATTTTACCAATACCTGGGTCTCAAGCTACCCCACAATCAAAATTCATACCTTCACATTCCCCTAGATGTGTTAATTCCCATTTTTGAGCCTCAAAGTCAATACCAAGTAATTCTCATAACCTTGACCCTAGTTTTCACAACCCTAGGATTTCACCATTAGAGACTCCCTTTCATTCTAGGGTGTTCGAGAATCAAATGAGAAGAGAACTAGCTAGAAATCTTACCTTAGGAAGGAGAAACTACTTTGTACTCTGAAAATCACCCTTCTGCTCTCAAGTTCGTTCTTAGAGTAATGTGGTGAAAGCCCCAAAAATTCTAACTTAAACTATCATACTTGTCACGACCCGAACGTAGGCTGGGATTGAGACACGGGACAAGAATCCCCGAGAGGCTCCAAGTCGACCCATAGCAAGAACAAAACATCTAAACTCATAATCATAAAGTGGAAGTCTGCATAAGTATATATATCAAGCTAAAACTCAATAAAAAACAATAAGTTGATTTCTACATAATGTCTAGAAAGCCTCTAACATAACTGATAACCTAATGGGACAACACCCCCAACTAGCTAAACAAAGTCTAAAATTGAAATAACATAGAAAATATAGATATCTAAACTTCCCCAAAATATGAGGACTCATAAACATCCACTGGACAGGTCTGAGAGGGAAGTAGGGGCTAATGCTACGACTGAGACTGATCCCTCGGACCTATATCATGAAATGATACAACTAAGAGAACATGGTCAAGACTTGGAATGTACTAAGTATGCTAGGTAAGTAAAAACGGACGGTTCATAAGAGTAGGACAACATGATCATAAAATAGATATCATAATTTAAACACAGGGCTCAAGGTTTTTAAAATATTCATAAATCCTTCATGATCATAATAATAGGAGAAAACCTTCATTAAACATGACTTGAGCCAGAGTATCTGTCACGCCCCTCTTTGGGAGGCATGACTGGCACCTGGTGCCCTACTGGGATCTGACTGAGCTGACTGAGCCTAAGTACTCTAGGTGCTGGGCTAATACTAACTCTAAAATCAAGAAAATAACAGGCTATATCTCGGTTGTAAACACATCCCCCGGCAGACAAGGCCTTATAGCCACCTGTAACAAGAAAATAGCTAACCAGAAACACATAGCAACAGGGGGTCCTATGCGGGTGAACAAGACAACCATGATGTCTAGTTATGACTAAAACTTTAATCCGGTGCTAAACTAAGTTATAGCCGACCAGGCCGCTAACTATCAGCTAAATAGGGCCTCTCACGACCAACATATGAGATAAAACACATACGGGCCCCACATGGCCAACAACAGCTAACCACAAGGAAATAGAAAAATCTGCAAGCCTCTACGAGTAATATGAGGGTCGGGACAGGGCCCCGACCTACCAATAAACTGTACAATCAAAAGAACAACCTTTTATCTACAAGCTCCGAAAGAAAGGAGCCATCTCTTCTACTAATTCTCGCTGGAGGCTAAGAGGGATCTGCTCCTCGTCTATCCGTGCCTGCAGGCAAGTAATGCAGTGCCCCAAAAGGGCGTCAGTACAACATGTACCGAGTATGTAAGACAATAACTGTAAATGGCTGAATTATAAGTTAGAATTGAAAATGACTGAAAGAAAAGGGATAGGATTCATACTTTAGTAGCTGGATTCTCTATTATCTAGTCTATCAATAACTACAGCAAACAAAAACCTTACTTAGCCCCCATACGCCGGAAGGTACAACAGGTATAGAACAACCCACCTGGGCCCTTATAAGCTCTGGTGAGTACACTTCAATCTATATACACCTAACAAGGTCATAATGGGTCAACTGGTAACTATAGTCGTCCTACCAGTCCCCTAGGTCTTTAAATGAGCCTGCTCGACCCCTGACTATAGCTGTGTCTGAGTACAGTGGACCCTTGATATCTGTACCCCGACACTAGGCTCGTCGAGGGTATGCTGCCGATACGGTATATATAATCGTCCAGCTATAGAATGGACCGTATGAGGACGTAGGACCCCATCTTCGTCCCTCGCGGATGGCATTCCACTCTTTTTAGAGCGATTTCATCTCGCCCCTGGCGGGCGTCGACACAGCTAATAACCCTGGGGTTGGTCATGGACGACTATATAGGAAAATCAAATCCCAAGTAATGTAAAATGCTGGTCTCAGCTAATAACAATAACCATTTGTGATTAACGTACTTCTGATTGTCTTACCGGGGTTTAAACTAAATTATAATGCTATAAGAACTAACTTGTCAAAGGAAACTGCTTTAACATACTTCAATCACCGATATTTGATTAGCTGGCAAGTTCCAATTCATATTTAACCACTCTTCCCAACTGAAAGCGTGTTACTTGGAGAATAGGGCTGGTTTTAATACTAAATTCGGCGAAAAGGAAAACTTTATATATAAATATTAACTATATTTCAGCTTAACGGAATACGGTCGAAAACCCGTTATTTCTCGAAAGTCTAGAAGGGAAAAATGCTTACTTGAAGCCTATGATCGTATAAAAATTAGTTTTGCACAATTCTGACAACTTTGGCTAGGCGGGACAATGATTCGCTGGGAAAATTTCTTGAAAATAACTCCATAGCAATGCTCCCTACAACTTTAAACATAAATACCCGATGTTAATTTAAATTCGGACGGCGTTTCATAGCATAAACAGATGAATTTCACTTGATTAGGGTGGTGATAGGGGGTGCGCCGCGCGCCCCCCATCGTTCCAACATTATCCCGCGCAGCGCCTGCCATTGAGGTAGGGGGCCTGGCAAATTGTGCCCTCAAGGCGCCAGCAAGCCTGGCGTGCCACGCTGGCCAGTGCGCTGCTGGCTGGCGCGTCGTGCTGACCCTGCTCGACCTGAATTCCAGGGTCTTTTTCCTCCACGCATCGCACTCTCTTTATTCATCTCAAATACACTCATACGCTTACTAATCGTTTAATTTCACAGGGTGTACTATCCTTCCCAACCTTAGGAACATTCGTCCTCGAATGTCAACTTGGTTTACAAGGGTTTATCTCCTTTGGGGCTATGATTCTGGAAAAATTTTGGTAGAGTCTCCCCTGTAATATGGACTATCTGAAAACCCTGAAATGCAGAAAAGTCCAACACAGACATCTCATGTAATACTATAACAAGTATCTCATAATAAGGCCGGAGTCAACTGAGCAATATATATAACAGAAATCATGAAACAGCAACTGAGTTGATAACTCACATTAATTATGTAATCCGGATTAAGCCTGGAACAAATGTGGATATCTAGATCTCATATCATCCTCAGCTACCCAAGTCATTTCTTCCCTATTTTTGTTTCTCCACAATACCTTAACTGAAGCGACATCGTT
>JACEIK010007684.1:0-28357 GCA_018107945.1 Datura stramonium
CCTTCTGACTGAACACATACTGAAGGCTCTTGTGATCTGTGAACACATCCACGTGAGCCCCATATAGGTAATTTCTCCATATTTTTAGCGCAAACACCACCGCTGCCAACTCCAAGTCATGAGTTGGATAGTTCTTCTCATGAACTTTGAGCTGTCTGGAGGCGTAGGCTACCGCCTTTCCCCTCTGCATCAGAACGCAACTGAGTCCAACTCTAAAAGTGTCACAGTAGACAACCAACCCATCTGTTCCTTCTGGCAAGGTAAAAACTGGAGTGGTAGTGAGTCGAGTCTTCAATTCCTGGAAACTCTTCTCACACGCATCCAACCACTGTAACTTCACTTTCTTCTAAGCTAACTTAGTTAGAGGAGATGCTATAGAGGAGAAGCCTTCCACAAACCGTTGGTAATAACTAACTAATCCCAGAAAACTCTTGATTTTTGTCGGAGAGGTAGGTCTGAACCAATCTTTCACTACTGCTATCTTTTGAGGATCAACCTGAATACCTTCGTTTGAGACCACATGACCTAGGAAAGTCACGGACTTTAACCAGAATTCACACTTATTGAACTTGGCGAACAACTGGAGGTCTCTGAGCGTCTGAAGCACTATCCTTAGGTGATAGAATGCTCTTCTCATTTCTGGAATATTCCAGAATGTCGTTGATGAACACAATGACGAACATATCCAGATACTTCTTGAAGACTCTATTCATCAGGTCCTTGAAGGCTGCAGGGGAGTTTGTTAGCCCAAAGGACATAATCACAAACTCGTAGTGACCATACCGAGTTCTGAATGCTTTTTTTGGTATGTCACTCTCTAACCCTTAATTGATGATACCCCGACCTGAGATCGATTTTTGAGAAACAGCTGGCTCCTTGAAGTTGGTCAAACAGGTTGTCAATTTTGGGTAGGGGATATCTGTTCTTGATTGTGACATTGTTCAGGTTACGGTAATCTATGCATATTCTGAGAGTACCGTCTTTATTACGCACGAATAGTACTGGAGCACCCCAGGGAGAGACGCTGGTTATGATAGAACCCTTGTTAAGAAGTTGTTTTAGTTGCTCCTTCAACTCCTTAAGCTCAGCTGGAACCATTTTTTAAGGAGGGATGGAGATGGGCTGAGTATCTTGGAGGAGGTCTATTCCGAAGTCTATTTCCCGTTCAGGGGGAACTCCAAGAAGATCCTCAGGAAATACATCTGAGAACTCGCTGACCACTGGAACTAACTGGATGGTTGGGGTCTCAGAGTTGGAATCTTTGAACCGAACCATATGATAAATACATCCCTTAGAAATGAGTTTCTAGGCCTTAAGGTAGGAAATAAATGGACCCTCAGGCGCTAAACTACTGCCCGTCGATTCTAACACTGGCTCATTAGGGAACTTAAACCTGACAACTCTAGTTCTGCAGTCAACTAAGGCATAATCGGAGTGTAACCAATCCATGCCGAGGATAAGGTCAAAATCGATCATGTCTAACTCTATGAGATCAGCTGGGCTGACTTTATTCAGGACTGAGACTGGGCAGTTTCTTTACACCCGGCTGGCTTTAACTGACTCGCCATCAGGGGTGGAGTCTGAGAATGGTTCTAAGAGGATCTCTGGACTGATATTGAATTGGACTGCTACATAAGGAGTCATGAATGAAATGATGGCTCCTGGATCTAGGAGTGCATACACGTCCAGATGAAAGAGGCGTAACATACCCGTGACTACGTTAGGTGAGCTCTCCTGATCCTGATGGGAAGACAATGCATAAAAATGATTTGGGCTTAATGTGTGCTCATATGGGGTATGTCGGTTAAGAGAATCTCCCAATGTTTCTCATGATTTTTGCATGTTATGATTTTGTATTTTGGCTCAAGTCATGTTAAGTAAAGCTATTTTCTTATGATTATGATTATATTTACATTACGAATGTTTAGAAAACCTTAGGCCTTATGACATGTTATGATGATTTATGATATGAGCATGATGTCCTACTCTTATGATCATTTATGAGTTTTACATGTTTTAAATGTCCGTTTTAATTACCTTGCGTACTCAGTATATTCCATGTACTGACCGCAAACTTTCTATACTGTATCATTTCATGATACAGGCCCCAACTCTCAAGCTCACCCTCACCCATAGATTGTCTCAGAGTTGCTTTCAGCACGGTTGGTGAGTCGTCATGATTCGAGGGCTATTTGATAGACATGTTGATACTTTCTGTTTTAGTACTTGTTCGGGTTAGTCAGGGGTGTTGTCCCATCAACCCATCATACGTATTAGAGGTTTTCAGACTAATGTTCAGCACTCAACTTGTATATCTTATTGTTTTAGATGTTTTTATATATTATGTTATGCTATGTTTCCGAGATGCCTTATGTTCAGTCTTCTGCTTATGTGATTGAATTAGATGTATGCGCATGCCATGGGTTGACTTGGGGTCTCTCGGGGCTCCTTGTCTTGTGTTTATGATCCAGGTATACGTTTGGGTCGTGACATGACAGGACCAGAAGGTTGGGGCGCTGGCTGAGCTGGATGCTGGGGCTCTCTGCTGCTATTGCTGCTGCTGCTGTGGGTGGCTACCACCGCTAGACCTCTGATGTCCATGATCTGATTGGCCAGTCCTTGCCCGTTTGTTCTTTCGCTCCATATCCTTCAGTTTTTCGGCCTCAACCTACTGTGCATAGAAAATCTGGCTGGAGAGGTCCATATTCCTAATCAGCATCGCTGTCCTACATTCCTTGAGGACTAGGTTTGACACTCCATTCACAAACTTCAACATGCGAGCCCTTGGCTCGGCTACCATCTCTGGAGCGTACTTAGACAACCTGGTAAACTCCAACGCGTATTCTTCTACGGTCATGTTGCCCTATCTCAAGTTCATAAACGCAGCCACTTTTGCCTCCCTTAGCTCCCGAGGGAAAAATCTGTCCAGGAAGGCTGTGTTGAACTCCTCCCACCCCACTCGTTCTGCTCCCGCCGGTCGCCCCTCTTTCCACTATACATACTAGACCCGGGCTACCCCTTTTAGCTGGTAGGTAGCCAGATCAGCACTCTCAGAGGAGCTGACACCCATAATGTGGGTAATATTTTTGATCTCGTCCACGAACTCTTGGGGGTACTCCCCTACCTCGAATCCTTGGAAAGATAGAGGGTTCATACGGGTGAAGTCCCGCACCCTAGAAACATCTGCGGAACCGTTGTTGTTAACTGATACTACTTGTTGATTCACCTGATTGGTGACTGTTTGCGCAAGCAGCTGGATAGCCGCCCTGAACTCTGCGATGGATACTGTGTCGTCCTAAAGGGCTACTAGGGCTGGTGGGGAAGGTTTGTTGGCATTACTGACCCTCCTTCCATTACTGCGTCTGGGAGGCATGATTCACTAAAATGAAACAGAGCACGAGTTAGAAGGATGTTTCTGGAATTGAACTTTAACGCAAGATAAAGAGTATGAACAAAAGAGAGTTTTCCTAATAACATCTCATATCCTCCTTGTCATAAGTATGGCACGTTTCACACCCATGAAAAGGACTCTACTCGATGCGTCTTTCAGACATTCCGAGGATACTCTAAACCTAGTGCTCTGATACCAAGTTTGTCAAGCCAAGTCTACACCCTAGACAGAACACGGTACTTGGAGTCACACGTAACCCCAAGTCAACCCTTGGTCTATTAAACACTGGTATTCTGAGTAAAACATGCATAGTAAAAGCTTTGAAATAATAATATAAAAACATTATGAAACATAAGGTGTAAAACAACTGAACATTACTAATAGTCTAAAATCAAGTCTGTGGCTGAAATACTGTACTGAACTGATCTAAACTGATAGAGCTGAAACTGAACTGAGCTGACTAGTGGGAGAGTCTGTAACCAAAATATAACAACGTGAGCTAGACGTGGAGTCCGATGTATATGCCCCACTGGCAGGACCCAATATACCTTGCCAGCATATAGAGGCATGAACTGGGTGATCACAAAAGTCTGGGGCCAATCAGGCCAATAAATACTGTAACCTATGCTGGAAATGTAGTTATAAGAACCTAGGTGCACTGAAACCCTAGCCCGCTTGGTGCTAAATCCTGCTTCCACTGGAATACCTAAACTGAACGCTAAGCTGATAGCTCAAAACTGGGGTCCAAGACTAATCAGGGATATATAACTAAAAGTACCTTGAGAGTCTTATCGGACCAGATTCTGAAATTGGGTTCTCGACTAGTCAGAGCTGCTTATCTAGAAGTGTCGTAACTTTCTAAGAACAAACTGTAATCTGACTGGGGTCCTACGGCTAGTCAGAGCTGTTTATCTAAAGTGTCATGACTTCCTAATGGACCAATGAAACTGAGTTCTGAGTATGATTTTGATAACTGGGAGGTATCATAGACACCTCAAGGATTTCTATAGTCAAACTAATCAGTTGACAAATTTTGAATAGCATTGAGGAAATTCTACGTTCTAACCAAACTGAACTACTAAGCAGCTAACAGAGAATTCAACTTATTCCGACAACACGGGAATCAACAATATGGCAAAAATTTCAAGAAAATAGGAAAATCTTATCCGACAAGCAGAATTATCGTTTTCTCATTTGTACCAGGGCTAAAATCATTTTTATCAAGGGAGTAATTACTCAACATATAAACCATAAGGAATACCAGAAAATCAGCTCAACTCACACTTCACAAACCATGAGGAATTTAATACATAAATACGTTTCGTTCGAAAGCTAGGGCTTAAATTCACTTTTGCAGGAACATCAACAATTTGGTCAAGAACTGATGGAGATCATATCAAAACAAAGCATGGATATCATTCTATGTGAAATCAGTGAAAACAAACATGTAATCTCTTCATACTCGAAAGCTCAGGGCTAAGACTGATAGAGAAACTATAAGAGGGTTTTGGGGGACACAAGGGAAGAACTATTCCCTTGTTGAATTCCCACATACCTGGCTAAGAATTCCATTGAGGAGGAAACTTGAATTTCTGAGATGGATGAAGAACCCTGAACCTTACTCTGAAAGTTCTTGAGAGAACTCTTCGATGTTTTTCTGAGAATGAACATGGGGATGAGGGAAGAGGCTGTTCATTCCCGCTAATAGGTCTGAAATTACGTCTAAAATGATGTAGTTTAAATTTTAGGAGAGTAGAAAATTACTAAACAACTCTTGGAAAATTGCAAAGAAAAATTGGTCGTCAGTCCTCACGGGTGACCTAACGAGTTGTGGTGAGTGACCACGACTCATAGTCATCTATCGTGGACCACACTGTCCAAAACCCTAAAGTTCTCTATGGGTGACACCACGACTCATGGTCACACATAATGAGTCGTGGTGAGGAATCGTGGCGTACACTGCCTAACTCCATTACTTCTGACCCTGGCCTGACCACGAGTCACCTAACGGGTCGTGGTGGAGGACCACGACTTGTGGTGAAACTCGTTAGGTACACTGACACCACCTTTCCATTTCTCAATCCTCCTTCCCACGACTGACCTAATGAGTCGTTAGGTCTCATAACGACTTGTTAGGTGAGTCATTCTGAGGAAAATCTGCAAATTTTCAGATTTTCTGTTTTAAAGTCCTGGATCTAGTCTTTGAGTTTTCGGGGAATTACAAGGACTAACTTCAGAAACGACCTCATTAGAATGTAGTCGTTGAATTAAGCACAACAAAAATAGGCGAATCTTCCAAACTCACACTTTATAAGAAGATAGTTTCTTAATTTTTTGCCCTTCTAGATTCATTGCTTGAACAAATTACAAATAGAGAAATTACCAAAATATAAGCAATCATATTTAACCAAAAATTTATTAAATGTATCAAAGATTATAAAAGTTCAAATGTTAACTAAAGTTTGTACCAATTTTTCATTGTAGACACTTTACATTGATGTAGGTTTTTTTTAGCTTTTATCCGTGTATCAATTTTTTTATCGTAGACACATCACTAATGATACAAGTAATAGATTTTTATCTTACATTTTATAATTATTATTTACAAAACTGAAACAAGCGTCAATATTATAGACAGTGAGCACTATTTATCAATTCATGTATAAAATTAAATAGGTATCAACATTTTAGATAGTAAGAATATTAGTTTGGCTATGTACTTAAGCATTATGTTGTTAATTGGGCCATAAACTTTGATTCATGTGAACCTATATTGCACTTATGATACATGTATCAACCTAACTAAGGTTCTTATTCATTTTCATTACACTAATTGTAATTTACGTTCCCTTTTATATTCAGAAATTGAGTTTTTTTTTGTAAAAAAGCCTCTACATATGGCTTACTATTTAAATGAACAAATTGTGAATGATCTAACTACCACTTTGACACCACAACAACTCCCATTATTCAGCAACACATCTTTTAATGTATATCTTAATTAGCCACATTGTGCAGTTCAGGAACTAATGGCAAGGTGCTTTATGGTCCTTGAATTAGATCAAACCAAGAATGACGAGTTTTGGATGCATGTTAATGGAACTATATTACAGTTTATTCTTAGAGAATTTTTCTTAGTCACCGGCTTATGATGCATCGGTAACGCATCTGATTTTTCATTTACAAAGAAAAAATAAAATAGACTTATCAAGACATATTTTGGAGGAAGAAGGATTGTCAAGAAGTCTAAATTAGTCAATTGTCTTCAGCAGAAGTATGGGGTGAAAATAATCAGGATGCTCTCAAGATATCCCTATTATACTTTATTAACACCTTTATATTTTCAAAATATACAACTAGTTCTATTTCGAGAACCCACTTTGATATAGTGGAGAGCAGAAGATACAATGAATATCATTGGGGTAAGGATATTTTTGGCATTTTATTAAAATCAGTAAGACATAGCATGTCATATGAGAAACAGTTTTATCGACTTAATAGCATGCCACTTGCAGTGCAAGTATGACTGTATGAGTGTTGTTCCGATGTTGATCCCAAGATTGATGTATGAGTTAGTGATGATTTCATTCCAAGAATTGTGAACTGGAAAGTAATTACTGGTTAGATCCCATTGCAATAATGATGGAAGGGACGTTCAGCAATAACAACAACCTGGTAATGAGCTATAACATTCCCATATCCTTTTCCTATAGCATTTAGATTCAGTTCCTGCTAGCATTTTCAGAGTGATTCTTTTTTTAAAATAAAACATGTATTTGATGTATCAAAATTTATAAGATATATTTGATGCTATCAAAATAATAGACTATAAGCACTATTATCAATTCATGTGTAAAACTGATAGAGGTATCGATATTTCATATATAAGCACTATTATTTTGTTGTGTACATAAGTGTTATGTTCTTATTTGAGGTCATTTTTCACTTTTGATACATGTATCAGTACTTATGAAACATATATTAGTACTTATGATACAAAGTTCACAGTTTCTTTTTTAAAATAAAGCCTTATCTGTTGTATTAAAAATTTATCTATCTCTATATCTCATGCTACCAAAATTATAGACAGTAAACACTATTGTTAATTCATTTGTAAAATTGATAGAGGTATCAACATTTTAGACAGTAAGCACTATTATTCTTTTTGACTGTTTACATAAGTGTTATGTTGTTAATAAGAGATCATTTTTGCAATTATGATACATACATCGCTTCATCACCGCAACCACAGTTGCGTTATTCATGCACGTTTGAGATTTTATTACATCTTTTTGTTTACTGTCTAAAATTATGAAGTCAAACTCATTTTTACTAATTACGTCACTCTCATTTTTTCGAGTTCCATAATCCCACAAGAGTGCACTGTATCTAGTACGGTGAAGATTAGCATCAAAGCTTTCAACAGGTTGTCATGACCCGAACATAGGCTCGGACTGAGACACGAGATCTAAAACTATGAATGGCTCCCAATCGACCCATGGTCTGAGCATAACAACTAAAGAACATATATCAAGCAGAATCTGATGACTGAAACATGAATAAGCAAAAGTCTGAATATATAACAATCATAACAACGTCAACACTGACCAAGCTGGAATTCTAAATATTGGCTGATAAGCCTCTAACATGTCTGAAGAGCTAATAGGACAACATCCCAAACTAGCTCACTAAAGTCTGAAATTGAAATAACATAATCAAGCACTAACTGAATGTCCTCGAAGGATGAGGGCTCACCAACGATAGGAAACTGAACTAAGCTGCGGGAACTAGGCTAATGGTGGAACTGAGTCTGATCTTCTGAACCTGTATTATGAAACTATACAACATAGAGTATGCAGTCAGTACTTGAAATATACTGAGTATGCAAAAGTAAAATATGGTGAATAAGTATAAACTGAAATCATGCATATAAACATAAACCACAAGATTGTGAGAGTAAGGACTGGATGCTGAAATTTGAATCTGAATCATGTATAGTCATAAGCTAAATGTCATATCTGAATAGAATGACTCAAAACTAAAATAGAAATCATATGACTTGTCATAGCTGAAATCATAAGTAAAAGCTTATAAACTGCTCATTGGGTCAAACCTGTTGCGAAACATGATATCATAAGTCATAAACATGCATAACTGAAATCATGAGGAATAATGGAAGACTCGTCATAACTGATAACCACCATATATGAGCGCATGATGATCCCACGTATTGACCACATGGAGGAGAGCTATACTAAGCCTTGCCAGGGTAAAGGATAAGTAAGGTGGGATATCACGGTGTGCCCTTGGGCGGGGGAAGCACTCTCTTGAGAGGTCGTAGAATACATCCCTACGTTGGTGCGTAGTTTATGAGATTGGGGAACCTTTGAACCCCTAGCCTACTCAATGTTAGACACTACTCCCAAAACATATATAACACTCATATAATTATATTCTAAAAACATAGCTTGAATCTGAACATTAGGGAGTCTTGACTCCAAAATATATATCATAACCAATCTTGTTAGCCTTGGCTAAATCATGAAACATACTTGATTGTGTGGGCTTGCCAAAATCTCAAAATCATGTATACTTGAAATAGACTTCATAAGGAAAATCATGGATTCATACGCAGTTAATTTATAAACATTCTATCATGCTAGATATTTTTATCATACTTGAAATCATGAATCATAAGCTTAACTTATCATGAAACTTGCATAATTTTTTAAAAACTTGAAATCATGAATTTATAGTCAAAATAGGTATAAAATATGCCGATGAATCTTAAAACTTACTTTGAAACATGAAGGAAATTGACCCATAAATCAATCATAGAGAATTTCATAAAATTGGATTGAAACCCCATAAGATCATCAACTTGAACTGAGACTTGAATTCATGAACTTGAGGAGAAATTTGGGCATGATATTGAAAGGGAACTCTCATTCGAAGCCCTACATACCTGGGTAAGCTAAATCTAAACTTAACTTTGAAAGCTCAAGAGATTGGGAAAGAATTGAGGAATTTGAAGCTTGATCTTCAAGGGGAAACCTTTAAACTTGCATGCATGGGAGTTGAATAAATTATAATAAGTTAAGCTACCTTAATACACTTCTTTCAGCTTAAAACGATGTAGTTTAGGGATTAGTAGCTTAGGAATTACAAAATTTACCTTACTGATTTCACAGAAAAACACTCATTGCCAGGAGTAACGACTCACACCACGAGTCGTACCTCGACACCACGACTCGTGGTATCGCCCGTTACTTCCTTCCAAATTTTCCTCAATTCTCAGGCCTTCGAACGATGACTCAACAGGACGGGTAGTTACTCGAAACAATGAACCATTGTGTCCTCTCGTCGTCACTATCGACTTCCCAAGTAAAGCTTCCGGAACTTCCACCATAGGACAAACACTAAATTTTACCAACAAACCACGGATCATTGGACCCATCTGTTGCCACTGCACCAACCTTCACTGCACCTTCTCACGGATACTAACCACGACTCGTTGTTCCCTACTATGAGTCGTACCACGACTCCTACAATCTATCCTAACCACACAGACCGAAACGATGACTCCAACCCATGACTCATTATAGAGATCTACTAGTCATTCTATGACTCATTGTTATTGGACTTCCTTTAGCAGATGCTGACCACAACTGATCCTATGATTCATTACTTGCCACCATGACTCGTACAATGAGTCATCTTATGAAATTTTTTTCCTTTTTCCTGCTGGTCATATTTACAATCCCGAGTCTAGTCTTACGGATGTTTGGGATATTACACTGGTATATCAAGTTCATTGCTTAGGAATTTTGCATACGCTGCTACATACACACCACATTCCCTATAAAAAAGGGAAGAAGTTAACAAAATTGAAATAAAAGCACATGATAATATATAAAAAATAAATTCTATTATTATAAAATGTATGTGCTACCACACTTGTTGAGGCATATTGTCGACAAATTGAACCTCTAAAGGTTCGTATTGTGTTTGTCCATATATGATTCCTCTTTTGATCAGTCAGTTCCCTTATTATCATGATAGAATCCACTCAATATCAAATAAAGTGGTAAAAGCTTCGCTAGTTTATGAACTTCAGCAATGACAGAAGCATCGTGACCTACAGATCAATATGAATCATATATGTTGATACATCTGTATCTGAATGATACGAGAACCAAATTCCAATGATGTCTCTGTATGCCATGGGACATTAGCGTTTTGAATCATATTGATCCGCAGGTCACGATGCTTCTGTCATTGCTGAAGTTTATAAACTACTGAAGCTTTTAACACTTTATTTTACATTGAGTGATTCTATCATGACTAAAAGGGAACTGACTGGTCAAAAGAGGAATTGTATATGGACAAAGCACAACCCGAACCCTTAGAGGTTCAGTTTGTTGTCAACATGCCTCAACAAGCTCATGTAGCATATACGTTTTCATGATAATATAATTTTTTAAATATATTATCATGTGCTTTTATTTCAATTTTGTTAACTTCTGCCCTTTTTTTATAGGGAATGTGGTGTGTATGTAGCAATGTACGCAGAATTCCTAAGCAATGAACTTGATATACCTATTGAAGGCTTTGATGCTAATACACATCGTACTAGATATGGTGCACTCTTGTGAGGTTATGAAACTCAAAAAAATGAGGGTGGTGCAATTAGTAAAAATGAGTTTGATTTCATAATTTCAGACCATAAACCAAACGATATAAGAAAAGCACAAATGTAGAAGGATAAAAAACTGTGGTTACAGTAATGAGCCGATATATGTATCATAATTGCAAAAGTGATCTCTTGTTCACAACATAACACTTAAGTACACAGCAAAAAAGAATAATAGTACTTAATGTCTAAAATGTTGATACCTCTATCAGTTTTACACATGAATCGATAATAGTGCTTACGATGTTTCATTTTGATAGCATCAGATACTTATTATAAATTTTGATACATCAGATACATGCTTTATTTTAAAAAAAGAATCACTGTGAAAATGCTAACAGGAACAAAATCTAATGCTACACGAAAAGGATATGGAAATGTTATAGCTCATTACCCGGTTGTTGTTGTTATTGAATATCCCTTCCATCATCATGCATATGGAATTTGATCAGTAATGTCTTTCTAGTTTAAAATTCTTGGAATGAAGTCATCATCAACTCGTACAACAATCTTGGGGTAAACATTGGAGCAACAGTCATAAAGCCATACTTGTATTGCAAGTGGCATGTCATTAAGTCAATAAAACTGCTTCTCTTGTGACATATCATGTCTGACTAATTTTAATAAAGTGCCAAAATCATCCTTACTCCAAGGATATTTACTGTATCTTCCGCTCTCCACTAGATCAAAGTGGATTCTCGGAATAGAATTGGTTGTACTTTTTGAAAATATAAAGGTGTTAATGAAGTATAACAGGTATATCATGAGAGCATCCTGATTATTTTCACCCTACACCTTATGCTGAAAACAACCGACTAATTCAGACTTCTTGACAATCCTTCTTCCTTTAAAATATGTCTGGTTAAATTTTTATTTATTTTTTCTTTGGAAATACAAAATCAGATGCATTACCTAGATATTGTAAGACAAATTCTTTAAGCGTAAACCATAATATTGTTTCATTAACATGCATCCACAACTCATCATTTTTGGTCTGGTTTAATTCAAGGACCATAAAGTACCTTGCCATTTGTGCCTGAACTGCACAATCTGGTAGATTGAGATATACACCAACAAATGTGTTGTTAAATAATGAGAGCTGATGTGGTTTCAATGTGGTAGTTAGATTATTGACAATCTGTTCATTTGAATAGCAAGCCATATGTGGAGACTTTAATGGAGGTCTTTTCCACAAGAAAAACTCAATTTCTGAATATAAAAAAGGGGATATAAATTACAATTAGTTTAATAAAAATGAATAAGAACCTAAATTAGGTAATGATACATGCATCATAAGTGCAATATAACCTCTTGTTCACCTGAATCAAAGTTTATGGCCTAATTAACAACATAATACTTAAGTACATAGCCAAACTAATAGTGCTTACTATCTAAAATGTCTATACCTGTTTAATTTTATACATGAATTGATAATAGTGCTCACTATCTATAATATTGACACTTGTTTCAGTTTTGTAAATAATAGTTATACAATGTAAGTTATAAAACTAATACATGTATCATTAGTAATGTGTCTACAATGAAAATTAATACACACAAAAAGCTAAAAAAAACCTACATCAATGTAAAATGTCTACAGTGAAAAATTAATACAAACTTTAGTTAACATTTGATTTTTTATAATCTTTGATACATTTAATAAATTTTTGGTTAAATATGATTGCTTATATTTTGGTAATTTATTCAAGTAATGAATCTAGAAGGGCGAAAAATTAAGAAATTACCTTTGTCTTATAAAGTGTGGGTTCGGAAGATTCTCCTTGAACTTGACCCGTTCCTTTGCCATCCTTAGATATATCTCTAGTTTTTCATTGTACTTTATCGATACACGTATCATGACCCAATTTATTGATATATATATCTTTGGAAACTTCTTTTCCTTTTTTCAGTTTTGGTTGTTCTTCGTTCAATTGAACGCATTCTAATAGGGTCGTTTTTGAATTTAGTCCTCTCCACTTTTAAAACAACTTGGGCACCTGCATCATCATCTTCTTCTTGAGTGAAAATACATAGATCAAACTATGTATGATCTTTGATTAGAGTGTTGGTTAGATGGGGTACCTCGAGTTGGTCTCCTAATAGAAGAATCATTCGCCATTTTTACCCGAATCTAAAACTTGATAAAAATCCTAGAAATTTAAAAGTCACAGAGCTTGATATATAGAATATGAAGAAAAAGAAGTAAAATACACATACCAAAGATAGTTTTTTTGCACGAACTGTCACTTACCCAAGAATCACAGTTGAAGGATAAGCGTGCGAGTGATACTCGGAGTAAATCGTTGGAAGTTTGATGGAGAGCAAAATGGAGCTTGATTTGAAGAGAGAAGTCGGATAAAATTTATACATTGAAATTAAAATAAAAACGGTAATTTTCTACTTTTTGTAATATTTTTGCCAACTTTTATAATTTTTAAAACTATAGTTATATATTGTAAATATAGTAGTTAAGTTTGCTTAGTTATGTAATTTTTTATATGTGCAATGCATCTTCCAACCTTATTCAATCATAACCCTTTTGACCCATTATCAAAAGATATAGAAACTTCAAGGTATCAACCTGGAGATTGAAATAAATAAAACAGTCAGAGGGTGCACACCTCAACAACTCAAAGCCGATGATGAGAGCGAAAAGATCCAAATTCCTAGGGCACCATGATTTCGTCCACAAAACAACCAATTGATCTTGGAAAGCACATCAGATTCCAACGTGTACTCCCAGAAAAATATCCGTGACACCTCATCTCTATCTTGCAATGACAAAAGCAGACTCACCCCTACGATCATTGAAACCTCCAAATGAATCAAGCTTATGATGGTGAAAGCATGCAAGGCCTTTGGGGTAAATGTTGCTAATTTGAACACGAACTCCTAGATATGGTGCTTGGAATGGAACAACAGAGACAATTACACTGCAACAAAATCATGCAATTTCGGGGCAAGATAGGCCGAAAAAGAAAAAAAAGGGAGATAATAAATTAAAGAAGCTGCTTTGCAACCAAAAACAACATAATGGCGACAGGAGGACTAGGGGTAGGAAGTACAAAGCCTACTCTAAATGAAAGTAAAAAATTTTGAGTTTGAATTTCAGGGGGCTCAATGACATCAATATAAGGAGAATAATAAAGTCTTTAATCAGAAAGTAAAATCTTGATGTAATATGTTTGCAGAAAATCAAGCTAGAGGAATGGTCGAACTTGATCACCGGTCAATTATGGGCGAACAGATGGTCCAGTTGGGCAGAATTAAAATCAAATGGTACAAAGGGGAGGCATCATCATTCTATGGGACAAGAGAACATGGGAAAATATTAGCACACAACAGGGGATCTATTTAGTATCATGTATGCTGAAAAATGTGCAGGAAAATTTTAGATGGTGTTTCACGGGAGTTTATGGGCCTCCCACAAACATTGAAAGAGAATACCTTTGGTATGAGCTTGTTGCAATAAAAGGATTGTGGGATGACAGTTGGGTCGTAGGAAGCAACTTCAATGTCTAATGTTTTGGAAGTTAGATATAATTGCATTAGAAGGTCCAGGGCTATGAGTAGATTCAATGACATCATTTTAGACCTTGGCCTCATGGATTTTCCTTTGCAGGAGGCATTCTAAACATGGACTAAAGGAGATGATCCAATTCAAGCATCAAGAATTGATAGGTTCTTGATATCCCCCGAATGGAATGATTGTTTTAATGCAATCAATCAATTAGCACTCCCTAGTGTTGTCTCTGACCACATGCCTATTCTCTTAGAATGTGGGGATTGGGGGTGTAATCTATCCTACTTCAAATTTAAAAACATGCGGTTAGAGGAAGAGGGCTCTTGGAGAAGGTAAATGCATAGTGACAAAGTTACTTTGTTAATGGGACACTATATTTTGTTTTATACAAAAAGCTTAAATGCTTGAAGAAAGATATCTCAAATTGAAATAGAGAGGTCTCTGCAAAATTGACTCTAACAAAAGCAGGCAGGGGAAGAATTAGCTTATACCGAACATGCTTAAGAGAATAGAGCACAAACACAAGAAGAAAAATCCAAAGTTCTACATCTCAGGCTGGAATTGAAAAAATTAGCAAAATTTGAAGAAATTTCTTGGAGGAAAAATCCAAGATGTTTATGGCTTAAGGAGTGGGATAGGAATACAAAATACTTTCAGAAAGTTTCCAATTGTCACAGAAGGAACAACACCATTGATAACTCAAAATAGGTAAGTCGTTGTGGATGATAAAATTTTGATCAAAGAAGAAGTTTTGAGTTTCTATTAGCTACTATATACTGAAAATGAACCTTAGAGACCCACTGTTAGCTTTGAAGATGTGTGTCACGCCCCGAGTCTACACCCTAGACGTAACACAGTACTTGAAGCCACAAGTGACCCCAAGTCAAACCCTGGTCTATCATTCACTAGCATTCTGAGTAAACATGCACAACGGAACTTTAAAGTAATAAAATTAAGGCATTTTTATGAAAATTTAACATAAAACTTAAAACATGCAAACTGAACATCTGTAAGTCTGAAAGCCTTCTAACTGATGAGTTACTGGGACAAGCCCCCAACTAACTCTAAGTCTAAAGTAAACTGCAACTGATTATAATAAAATGAAAATAAGTACCTCGAATGATGAGGACTCACACTAAATCTACGGTTGAGAAGGAGATGAATCGAGGCGATTAACACTGCTAAATCTGGGAACCTGTAGTTGTATCATGAAATGATACAACATAAAAGTATGCGTCAGTACTTTGAATGTACTGAGTAAGTGAGAGATATAAATAACATGAACGAACTAGTAACTGAACTGAAGTGACATGAAATGACCAACTGAAAATACGGAAAACTAATACAACTAGAATATACTGATATGGTCAATAATGACCCTGGCAGATGGTCATAAACATGCCTTAAATCTAAAAGACTGAGTTTGAGATACTACACTGAACTGCTCTGAACTAAGAAATCTGAGAGTTGACTGACTGACTAGTGGGAGAGTCTATAACCGACTTTTAACCACGTGAGCTAGACGTGGAGTCCGATGTATACACCCTACCGATAGGACCCAATACACCTTGCCAGGGTATAAAGGCATGACCTGGGTGATCACAAAACTTTGGCGCCAATCAGGACAAGTAATACTGTAACTACACTGGCAACATAGCTCTGGGAACCTGGGTACGCTGGAACCCCGGCCTGCTCAGTGCTAAGTTCTACTCCTACTAGAAAACCTAAACTGAACTACTTAGCTGATAGCTCGAAACTGGGGTCCAAGACTAGTTAGGGACGTATAAATGCATGTACCCTGAGAGTCTTATCAGACTAGATTCTCAAACTGGGTTCTAGACTGGTCTGAGCTGCTTATCTAAAAGAGTAGTAATTGTCTATGAACAAGTTGTAACTGAACTGGGGTCCTGGGGCTGGTCAGAGCTATATAACTAGAATGTCATGACCACCTAATGGACCAAATAACTATAATTTGAGTCTGATTCTGATAACTGAGAGGCACAACTGACACCTCGGAATAAGACTGAAGTCAAACTGATCAGTTGACAATTTTCTGAATGATTCTGAAGAGATTCTACGTTCTAACTGGTCTGAACTACTAGCAGCTAATAGAGAACTCAACATATTCCAACAACACGGGAATTTCCTAATATTTCAAAATCTCAATAATTAAAGAAATCTCATCCGACAAGGCTAAAGTCATTCTTATCAATGGAATATTTTCTCAACATATATATAGTAAGAATTTCTAGAAAATTCATCCCAAAACATTCTTCATTCACTATATGGAATTTAATAAGAAAAATCATTACTCGAAAGTTAGGGCTTAAATTCACTTTTGTACGAACATTGACAATTTAATTAGGATCTGATCAAGATAATATGGACAATCAACATGGATATTATTCCAGATGAAGTGAATGAAAAATAACATGGAATTCATTCGTATTCGAAAGCTCAGGGATAAAACTGATAAGGGAGTTATGGGAGGATTTTGGGGGACACAAGGGAAGGACAATTCCCTTGATGAATTCCTACATACCTAACTAAAGTTCACCCAGAGAAAAGGACTTGAACTACTGCAATAGATGAGAACCCTAAGCTTGCTTGAGAGGTTTCTTGAGGAACTCTTCGATAGTTTTCTGAGTGTAAATGTGAGAATGAGGGGAGGAACCGTCCAAACCCCCTAATAAGTCTGAATTTACGTTCAAAACGACGTAGTTTAGAGCCTAGGAGAATAGGAAATTACTAAATTGCCCTTAGAAATTCACTGGGAAAAACTATCAGGTGCCCCTAACGGGTGACCTAACAGATTGTGGTGACTGACCACGACTCGCGGTCACTCCCGTCAGGTACACTGCCTGGGATCCTCAGTAGGTCACCACGAGGGACTAAGGAGTCGTGATGTATGACCACGACTCGTGGACCACATTGTCTCATTCTGGAGATTTAATGTTAAGTCCAGTAACGAGTAACTTAACGAGTCTTCGGCACAAATAAAGACTCGTTGCACCCACTCGTCAAGTACACTAGTCGACTAAATATATTTCCTACTCAAGACTGACCACGAGTGACCTAACGGGTCGTGGTCAGTGACCACAACTCCTGATGTACCTCGTTGGGTGACTACTTATCATTTTCAAAACTTAATCCTTTTTCTCACGACTGACCTAACGATTTGTTGGGTCTCATAATGACTCGTTAGGTGGGTTATCCTGAAGCATTTCTGCAGCTTTTCCAAATTCCTGATTTAAGTCCCAGAATTGGATTTTGAGTTTCTGGGGCATTACAATATCTTCCCCTTGTAAACATTCATCCTCGAATGTTAGAAAACACATAGGAAATAGAAAATAACAATCAAAATTTCCAAATACTGCTCATTTGACTCCAAAACTATTGAAATGACTATCTCTATTTCAAAATACATAACTGAACTGAATTTACTTTTCTTACATACATTCACAAACAGAAAAGAGACTCGAAGAACTGAACTGAGTTATGAAAACTAAATTGAGTTCTAGGGTCAAAACTAATATCTCAAGCTGTGCTGGAGCCGGTAGAGAACAAGTGCGGGTATGTGGCCATCATATCTTCTTCGGCCTCCCACATAGCTCCCTCAACCTACTGATATCTCCGTAAGACTCTGACTGAAGCTATTTCCTTGTTCCTCAGCTTACACACCTAACGATCAAGGATCTGGACTAGTAATTCCTCATATGAGAGACTATCTTTTATTTCTACACTGTCCAATGGCACAACTGAGGTTGGATCTCCGGTGCACTTCTTCAAAAGTGACACATGGAAAATTGGGTGCACAATTTCTAGTTCTGCAGACAACTTTAGCTCATAGGCTACCTTGCCAATACGCCTCAAAATTCTATAAGGCCCTACATATCTTGGACTGAGCTTTTCTTTCTTGCCAAACCTCATCACCCCTTTCATGGTCAAAATTTTTAGGTATACCCAGTCATCAACTACAAACTCCAACTCTCTTCTTCGCACATAGGCATAAGATTTCTAATGGCTCTGAGCTGTTTTAAACCTTTCTCGGATAAGCTGAACCTTCTGCATTGCCTTGTGAACTGAATATGGCCCTATCAAGGTAGTTTCTCCAACCTCGAACCACCCTATAGGATATCTACACCTTCTACCATACAAGTCTTCAAATGGGGCCATCTGGATACTAGAATGGTAATTGTTGTTGTACGCAAACTCGATAAGAGGCACATGGTTATCTCAATTATCCTTAAAATCGATTGCGGACGCTCTTAGCATATCATCTAGAGTCTGAATAGTCTGCTCAGCTTGCCTATCTATCTACGGGTGAAAAGCAGTGTTGAGTTTGACCTGAGTGCCTAGTCCCTTTTGAAAGGACTTCCAGAAGTGTGAGGTGAACTGCATTCCCCTGTCTGAAATGATAGCCAAAGGCACCCCATAGAGTCTGACTAAATCTCGAATATAAAGTTTGGCATAGTCCTCAGCTGAGTCTGTAATTTTAACAGGGAGGAAATGAGTTGACTTAGTCATCCGATCTACTACCACCCAGATTGAGTCATGCTGTCGGCGAGTTTGAGGTAGACCCATAATGAAATCCATATTCATTTCTTCCCACTTCCACGTGGGTATACTGATATCTTGGTCATGCCTCCTGGCCTTTGATGTTCTACCTTGAATTGCTGGCAGTTCAGGCACTTAGCTACATCCGGTACGCACAACCTGCCCTGGTAACGAAGCACCCCATCTCCCCCTTGGAAGAAAGCCTCAACCTCCTTTTTGAGAACTACTTCCTTAAGTTTACGTAGGACTGGATCTTCATCTTATCTGGACTTAACTTCAACTACCAAGGATGAATCCAACTCGCTTTGCACTACCATGCCACCTTCAGCTGAATCTACCAATTGTACCCCTAACCAGGCTAGCCTGTGAACTTCCTTTGCTAGGTCCCTCTTGCCTTCCTCAATGTGAGCTACACTTCCCATAGACCTCCTACTTAGGGCATCAGCCACCACATTGGCTTTGCCCAGGTGATATAGTACACTCATGTCGTAGTCTTTTAGGAGCTCTAACCAACTTCTCAGTCGGAGGTTTAGGTCCTTCTGGTTGATCATTTACTGAAGGCTCTTGTGATCTGTGAACACATCCATGTGAGCCCTGTACAAGTAGTGTCTCCATATTTTTAACGTGAATACCACCACTGCCAATTCCAAGTCATGAGTTGGATAATTTTTCTCATGAACTTTGAGCTCTCTGGAGGCGTAGGCTATCACTTTTCCTTGCTGCATCAAAATGCAACCGAGCACAACTTTGGAAGCATCACAATAAACAACCAATCCATCTGTTCCTTCTGGCAAGGTCAAAACTGGAGCGGTAGTGAGTCGAGTCTTTAACTCCTGGAAACTTTTCTCACACTCGTCCGACCATTATATTTTCACCTTCTTCTAGGTTAACTTGGTCAGAGGAGATGATATGGAGGAGAAACCTTCCACAAACTATCGGTAATAACCCGCTAAGCTTAGGAAACTCCTAATTTCAGTAGGAGAGGTAGGTCTGGGCCAATCTTTTACTGTTGCTATCTTATGAGGGTCTACTCGTCGTCCTTTGCCTGAAACCACATGACCTAGGAAAGTCACGGACCTTAACCAGAATTCACATCCTCGTGTGATCTGCATGCTCTTCCTCATTTCTGGAGTATACCTGAATGTCGTTGATAAATACAATGACGAACATATCCAGGTACTGCTTGAAGACCCTATTCATCAAATCCATGAAGACTGCTGGGGCGTTTGTTAACCCAAAGGACATCACCACAAACTCGTAGTGACCATACCGAGTTCTGAATGCTATTTTCGGTATGTCTCTCTCTCTAACTCTTAATTGATGGTACCCTGACCTGAGATCGATCTTGGAGAAACAACTAGCTCCTAGAAGTTGGTCGAATAGGTCATCAATTCTAGGTAAGGGATATTTTTTCTTGAATGTGACTTTGTTCAGCTGACGGTAATCTATGCACATTCTGAGGGTACTGTCTTTCTTTCGCATGAATATAAATGGAGCACCCCAGGGAGAGATGCTGGGTATGATAAAACCCTTGTCAACAAGGTCTTTTAGCTGCTCCTTCAACTCCTTAAGCTCAGTTGGAGCCATTCTGTAAGGAGGGATGGAGATAGGCTGAGTATCTGGGAGGATATCTATTCTGAAGTCTATTTCCTGTTCAGGGGGAACTCTGGGAAGATCCTCAGGAAAAACATCTGGGAACTCACTAACTATTGGAATTGACTGGATGGTTGGGGTTTCAGAGTTGGAATCCTTGACCCAAACCAGATGATATAGACATCCTTTTGAAATGAGTTTCTGGGCCTTAAGGTAGGAAATAAACCTACCCCTAGGCGCTGAACTGCTGCCCGACCATTCTAACACTGGTTCATTTAGAAACTGAAACTTGACAATTCTAGTTCTGCAATCTATTGAGGCATAGCAGGAGTGTAACCAATCCATACCGAGAATAAGGTCAAAGTCGACCATGTCTAACTCTACAAGATCAGCTGGAATAACTTTACTCAAAACTGAGACTGGGCAGTTTCTATACACCCGGTTAGCTCTAACTGACTCGCCAACTGGGGTGGAGATTGAGAATGGTTCTGAAAGGACCTCTAGACTGATGTTGAATTGGACTGCTATATAGGGAGTCACGAACGAAAGAGTGGCTGCTTGATCTAAGAGGGAATACACGTCTAGATGGAGGAGACATAACTACCAGTAACTACGTTTGGTGAGCTTTCATGATCCTAACGGGAAGATAGAGCATATAAACGATTTTGGCGCTGACCGTAATCTGTACCTTATGTGTTAGCCTGCTGAGCTAGTCGACCTGCTGGAGCTGACGATATGGTGGATTTTGATCTCCCTTTCCCTGCTGACGGGCACTCCTTAAGTCGGTGTCCAAACTGTCCACACCCAAAACAACCCTCACATCCTTGAAGGCATTCTCCTGGGTGGTTCCTACCAAACTTGGGACAAGCTGGATACTTGTTCCCATCACTGTGAGCTTGAGACTGAGTGCCAGATGACCCACCCCTCCTATCCTGGCGGGATCGAAAGGTTGGGCCGCTGGCTGAAGTAGGTGTTGGGGCTCTCTGCTGCTATGGGCGGCTACCACTGCTAGATCTTTGATGGTCGATATCTGACTGTCCAGTCCTTTCCCTTTTGTTCTTACGCTCTATATCCTTAAGTTTTTCAGCCTCAATTTGCTGGACATAGACAATCAAGCTAGAAAGGTCCATATCCTTAATCAACATCGCGGTCCTTCACTCCTTGAGGACACAATTAGATACTCTATTAATGAACTTCAGCATGCGAGCCCTTGGCTCAGCTACCATCTCTGGAACATACTTTGATAACCTGGTAAACTCTAGAGCGTACTCCTCCACTGTCCTGTTACCCTGTTGCAAGTTCATAAACTCTACCATCTTCGCCTCCCTATGCTCCCAAGGGAAAAACCTATCTAGGAAAGCTGTGTGGAATTCTTCCCACTCCACTGGTCCTGCTCCCGCTGACTGCCCTTCTTTCCACTGGTTATGACAAACCTAGGCTACCCCTTTCAGCTTGTAGGCAGCCAAGTCGGCACTCTCAGAGGGACTGACACCCATAATATGAGTAATCTTCATAATCTCGTCTACAAACCCTTGTGGGTCCTCTCCCACCTTTGTTCCATGAAAATATGGAGGGTTCATCCGGGTGAAGTCCCGCACCCTCGCAGCTGTTGTAGACCCGTTGGTGTTCATTGGCATCCCTTGCTGGTTCACTTGGTTGGTGATTGTTTGGGCTAGCAGTTGAATGGCCGCCCTGAATTCGGTGGTAGACACCAAATCATCTTGAGGAGCTGTCGGGATGGTGGGGCAGGTCTGTTGACATTACCGACCCTTCTTCCATTACCATGTACGGGAGGCATGGTTCACTAAAACGAAATAGAGCACGAATTAGAATGGCTTTTCTGGAATTGAACTTTAACGCACGATAAAGAGTATGAACAAGAGAGAGTTTTCCTAATAACATCTCGTAGCCTCCTCGTCATAAGTGTGGCGCGCTTCACACCCATGAAAAGGACTCTACTCGATGCGGCTTTCAGACATTCCGAGGATACACTAAACCTAGGGCTCTGATACCAAGTGTGTCACGCCCTGAGTCTACACCCTGGACGTAACACGGTACTTGAAGCCACAAGTTACCCAAAGTCAACCCCTGGTCTATCATTCACTAGCATTCTGAGTAAACATGCACAGCGAAACATTAAAGTAATAACATTAAGGCAATTTTATGGAAATTTAAAATAAAACTTAAAATATGAAAAATGAACATCTATAAGTTTGAAAGCCTTCTAATAGATGAGTTACTGGGACAAGCCCACAGATAACTCTAATTATAAAGTAAACTGCAACTGACTATAAGAAAATAAAAATAAGGCCCTTGAATGATGAGGACTCACACTAAATCTGCGGCTGAGGAGGAGCTGAATCGAGGCGATTAACGCTGTTGAATCTGGGAATCTGTAGCTGTATCATGAAACGATACAACATAAAAGTATGCGTCAGTACTTTGAATGTACTGAGTAAGTGAGAGATGTAAATAACATGAACGAACTAGTAACTGAACTGAAGTGACATGAAATGACCAACTGAAAATACTGAAAACTGACAAAACTAGAATATACTGATATGGTCAATAATGACCCTGGCAGATGGTCATAAACATTCCCTAAATCTAAAAGATTGAGTCTGAGATACTACACTGAACTGCTCTGAACTGAGAAATCTGAGAGTGGACTAACTGACTAGTGGGAGAGTCTATAACTGACATTTAGCCACGTGAGCTAGACGTGGAGTCCGATGTATACACCCCACTGATAGGACCCAGTACACCTTTCCAGGGTATAAAGGCATGAACTGGGTGATCACAAAAGTCTTGGGCCAATCAGGCCAAGTAATACTGTAACCTACACAGGCAACGTAGTTCTGGGAACTTGGGTGCGTTGGAACCCCGGCCCACTCGGTGCTAAGTTCTACTCCCATTGGAAAACCTAAACTGAACTACTAGGATGATAGCTCGAAACTGGGGTCCAAGACTAGTCAGGGACGTATAACTGCATGTACCCTGAGAGTCTTATCGGACTAGATTCTGAAACTGGGTTCTAGACTGGTCTGAGCTGCTTATCTGAAAGAGTCGTAACTGTCTATGAACAAGCTGTAACTGAACTGGGGTCCTGCGGCTAGTCAGAGCTATATAACTAGAATGTCATAACCGCCTAATGGACCAAATAACTATAATCTGTGTCTGATTCTCATAACTGAGAGGCACCATTGACACCTCGGAATAAGACTGAAGTCAAACTGATTAGTTGACAATTTTATGAATGATTCTGAAGAGATTCTACGTTCTAACTGGTCTGAACTACTAGCAGCTAATAGAGAAATCAACTTATTCCAACAACACGGGAATTTCCTAATATGTCGAAATCTCAAGAATTAAAGAAATCTCATCCGACAAGGCTAAAGTCATTCTTATCAACGGAATATTTTCTCAACATATATATATAGTAAGAATTTCTAGAAAATTCATCCCAAAACATTCTTCATTCACTATATGGAATTTAATAAGAAAAATCATTACTCGAAAGTTAGGGCCTAAATTCACTTTTGTACGAACATTGACAATTTAATTAGGATCTGATCAAGATAATATGGACAATCAGCATGGATATTATTCCAGATGAAGTGAACGAAAAATAACATGGAATTCATTTGTATTCGAAAGCTCAGGGATAAAACTGATAAGGGAGTTATGGGAGGATTTTGGGGGACACAAGGGAAGGACAATTCCCTTGTTGAATACCCACATACCTGACTAAAATTCACCTAGAGAAGAGGACTTGAACTGCTGCAATAGATGAGAACCCTAAGCTTGCTTGAGAGTTTTCTTGAGGAACTCTTCGATAGTTTTCTGAGTGTAAATGTGAGAATGAGGGGAGGAACCATCCAAACCCCCCTAATAAGTCTGAATTTACGTTTAAAATAATGTAGTTTAGAGCTTAAGAGAACAGGAAATTACTAAATAGCCCTTAGAAATTCACTGGGAAATACTGTCAGGTGCCCCTAACAGATCGTGGTGACTGACCATGACTCGTGGTCACTTCCATCAGGTACACTTCCTGGGATCCTCAGCAGGTCACCTCGAGGGACCTAACGAGTCGTGGTCTATGGACACGACTCGTGGTCACCAGTCATGGACCATACTGTCTCATTCTGGAGATTTAATGCTAAGTCCAGTAATGAGTAACTTAACGAGTCGTCGGCACAGATAACGACTCATTGCACCCACTCGTCAAGTACACTGGTCGACTAAATATATTTCCTACTCAAGCCTGACCATGAGTGACCTAATGGGTCGTGGTCAGTGACCACGACTCGTGATGTACCTTATTGGGTGCACTACTTCTCATTTTCAAAACTTACTCCTTCTTCTCACGACTGACCTAACAATTCATTTGGTCTCATAAAGAATCGTTAGGTGGGTCATCCTGAAGCATTTCTGCAGCTTTTTCAGATTTCCTGATTTAAGTCCCGGAATTGGATTTGAGTTTCTGGGGCGTTACAATGTGGCATCCATATATCTGGATAAAAGAGCTAGCTGAAAAGGAATTTTTAAGAGGAGGAAATTTGTGCTATCATTAAGGCTTGTGCGCCCGACAAGGCTCCAGGTCATGATGGATTCACAATGGCTTTTTTTTAAAAGGCATAACATATTTTTAAATATGAAGTAATCTGAGACCTAAACCACTTTCACTGCAACTGTCATATGGTAAAGTCCTTTAATGCCTCCTTTATTTCCCTCATCCTTAAAAAGAAAGGAGCACTAGAATTAAAAGATTACAGACCCATCAGTCTTATTAGGAGTGTGTACAAGATAGAAGCAAAGATTCTTGTAGAGAGACTCAAAATTGTAATTGGGAAGTTGGTTTTTGGGTACCAGAATAAATTTGTTTAAGGTTGACAAATCTCATATGGTGTAATGATAGCAAATGAGGTGTTGAACTAAAAGTAAAAATTAGGAGAATCAAGTTTGTTGTTTAAACTTGGAATAGAGAAAGCTTTTGACAAGCTTAATTGTGGTTATCTCTTCACAATCGTGATAAGGATGAGATTTGGGAATAGATGGATCAAGTGGATCAATTCAGTCTGACAACAGTAAAATATTTGTGCTCATTAACGGAGGGCCTATAGGTTTTTTCTCTTTTCAAAAAGGGCTAAAGTAGGGAGACCCGCTCTCACCCTTTCTTTTCATCCTAGCTATGGAAAGTTTTAATAAGATGCTTCAAAGAGCATGTCAACTGTAATGGATTGAAGGCTTCAGAGTAGGCAGTCCTACTAGAAACAGTGTACAATTTCACATCTACTCTATGTAGATGATACTTTTCTATTTTGCGTGGCAGATAGATCACAAGTGATTAAACTTGTTTCTGCATGTTTTTGAAGCGGTCTTTGGGCACATTCAAATATGTCAAAAAGCACTACTATCTAGTATATTCAGTGCATAATCTGGCAGAGCTAGCAGGATTCATGTGTTGCAATATAGGTTCCTTTCCAACAACTTATCTTAGGTTGCCTTTAGGTGCAAAATTTAAGGCTAACGAGATCTGGGCAGGAATAATTAGGTTGTTTGAAAAAAGGCTAGCAACATGGAAAATGTAGTATCTTTCTTTTGGAGGAAGAGTAACATTGGTTAATAGTGTAATGGACAACATCCCTACTTATCACATGTCTCTTTTCCCTGTTCCAACAAAAGTTCTCTAATATCTTGACAGAATTAGAAGGAACTTTCTATGGGAAGGCAATAGTGAGGGTCATAAGTTCCATTTTGTTAAATGGAAAAAAGTGGTGCAACCTAAATCCCAGGGGGGTTTGGGCATCAAAGATTTTGTAGCTCACAATAAAAGCATAATGATGAAATGGCTATGGAGATATGGAACTGAAGACGTTGGACTGTGGAAAGAGATGATCTTATCTAAACATGGTGATCTTACTCACTGGTGCACAAAAACTTCAACAGCTGCACATGGAGTTGGCCTATGGAAAAGCATCATTAAACTTTGGCTTGATTTTCCTGAGAACATTACATTTAAAGTGGGGAATAGCTCGCCCATCAAATTTTGGAAGGAAATATGGTTGTGAGATACAATTTTGAGTGAGGAATTCCCAAGTTTGCACATCTTGAAGCTGAACCAGATTCAACCATAGCATTCAAGAGATGACATTTAGGACTTAAGGTTTAGGAGAAACCTACATGATTGGAACTTAATGACATGTTGTCCCTTGTTGCCAAATTGCAGCCTTGCTCCTTTTCATACCAAGAGCCCGATAGATTGAAATGAGATAACTCAAGAAAAGGTCACTACACAATCAAGGAAGGTTATCAAAGCTTATGCTCAAGGAACTTAATGATTGACAAATGGCCATGGAAGCATATATGGAAGACTAAATTACCTACGAAAGTGATCTGTTTCAGCTGGACTGCACTACAAAACTCATTCTTAACACAGGATAATCTCTCCAAAAAGAAGTTCCTTCTTGCCAACAGATGCTACTTCTGTCACAAGCACACAGAAAGTGTCAACCACCTGCTACTGCGCTGCCCAGTTTCCTAAGACCTTAAGATTATGTTTTGCTATTTTTTTTTGCCTTTAGTGGGTCATGCCCTTCTCGGTTAGGGATGATCATGAAAGTTGGAGTTCATGGGAAGTTGACAAAGTCATCAAGAGCATCTGGATGATGATCCCTAGTGCTATCTTTTGGTGTTTATGGACAAAGATGAATAAAAGATGTGTTGATGGAATCTCAACTCTCAGTATCTTTTGCAAAGACATATGTCTAGTTAGCCTTTTTAGTTGGTCCAAATTAACCCTGTAATTAATTCAGAACTCTTGTTGGATTTTGTTAGCTCTATGGTTTATAAAAAAGCTACAAATCCTTATTTTTGTGAGCTTAATTGATCTATCCTTGTAACACTTGCATCTTCTTGATGCCTTTCAATGAATCTACTTCATCAAGAAAATAAGCTTTTACTCAAATTAACATTCCATTTTTATTATATCTTAAGTTGTCAGAAAGCCTTAATGCTGTGCTTGTTGTAGTCACTTATCCTCCTCACTTTGCTGTTGAATGATGGGTTTTATTGAAGACTCAATTAAGTTCAAGCATTGGGATATTTTGTGGATGTGTCTTACTTACTCTGTGACAAAAGTTACAAACTGCAAGTAGGCTGACATTGACTTTCAAGGGCATAGGGAGATCTACTCTGAATCTGGTGGAGTAATGGATTATAAGGAAGACTGAGGTTGACCCAAGAGGTAGTTATTGTTTAACGTTTTATAATGAAATTTCATTTCTTAATTGGATTCTGCTCATGGTATGCATGATGACTTGTGAATTATCATATGAAAAATATGACTTATCGTAATTACCTGATACATAAGTGCTCCGAATGGGAGTACAAAAAGGGCCTGTTTGGTTATCTACTATGCCATTTCGAATGCCATGGTAGACAATTGACTGCTGGAGACTCGACCATTACTATTAGCGGTGACTTCTATTCTTTGATCATTGTTGATCAGGGGCATATTTATATGCCAAATTGATACTCAAATGCATAGCTTTTGCCTTGTTTATCCAACAATGTGTGTACATTCTCATGTAAATTGTAG
>JACEIK010007684.1:43025-54082 GCA_018107945.1 Datura stramonium
ACCACATGATTTTGGGGTCTAGGCTCCCACTTTTCAGCTTATGGTATGGTTGAGTCGAGGCTCCTCATGATATATTTTCAAATTATGCATGTACTATTATGATTTAGCTTCGTCGCAAGACGATGGTTCAGGTTTTATTGAAAAATAATGGAGAGCATATACATGTGTTTGGGAGTAGTGTTTAGCACCGAGTAGGCTAAAGTTTTAGTCAACCCTGTACTTCAGAATTACGTGCCAACATAGGTATGTTCAGATTATTTGGGACCTCCCTTGTGAGCTTTCCCTGACCCGAGGGGCCTTCAGCTTGATATCAATATCATGGTAGTGCCCTTAGCCTAAGCAAGGCTTTGGATGGCTCTGCCCACTTGAGTGTACTAGTCGGGACCACATAAGCTCTATTGTGGTAATGTCGGTTATTGACGAGTCTCCCATTGTTCCTCATAATTTTCAGTTATTCATGTTATGATATTATATTTTCAGCAGGTTTGACCCAATGTTCAGTTTTACTTATGATTATCAGTTTTAGCTTTGGGTTATTTGAATCAGTTATGACACTCAGTCATATTTAAATCATGTTTGCAGATAATCGCATGCAAACCTTACTCTCAGAATCTTATCTTGAATATATTTTATGATATGCATGATTTTTAGTTTTACTTACTTACCAGTTTTACCTACCTTGCATACTCGATACATTCCACGTACTGATCACATACTCTATGCTATACCGTTTCATGATACATACCCATACATTCAGGTTCAGTCCCGCCGATAGCCAGATCCCTAGAGTTAGTATTTCTAAGCCATTTGGTGAGTCCTCATCCTTCGAGGATCCTTTTATTAGGTTGTATTCAGTATCTTTGTTTTCAGTCTTTAATGAGTTAGTTGGGGTCTTGTCCCTTCAACTCGTCAGTAAGTACAGGCATATCAGACATAGCATGTATTCAATTTCGGTTTAGTATTATGTTTTTTGTTGTTCGGATGTTATTGGATTTTTAGACTTCTGCTATTTCAAATGTTATATTTTTCTGCATTCATTATGTTGAGATTTAGTTGTCATGTTCATTCCATGGGTCGACTTGGAGCCTCTCGAGGTTCATTGTCCCGTCTCTCAATCCGGGCCTATGTTCGGGTCGTGACAAACTTGGTATCAGAGTATTAGGTTTTGAAGTGTACTATGGTGTCTAAAAGCCGCGTTAAGTAGAGTTTTTTTCATCGGTGTGAAGCTCACCACACTTATGAAGAAAAGGCTATGAAATATTTTAGGAAATTTCCCTTCTTTCATGATCTATGTCATGTGATGAAATGTCTCTCTATCCTTCTAACTCGTGCTATACATGTTTCATGCCTCCTTGCTGAGTTAACGAAAGAAGGAATGGGAACAGAAATGACCATGAGAATGGCAATGGAGATGGGCACCAGCAGGCCCCACTAGTCCCCAAAGATCATGTGCCCGAGCAGGTTACCCATGTATAGTTTAGGACAGCCATTTAGATGTTGGCACGGGCATTGACCGCCTAGGTCAACCAACAGGCAGTAGTCTATGTTCCCTAGAATGGGAATGCGATAGCGGCAAGAGTCGGGGACTTTCTTAGGATGAACCCTTCGGAGTTCCTCGGATCGAAGGTGGATGATGATCCACACAAGTTTGTTGATTAGATCTAGAAGATCACTCAGATTATAGGGGTGACAATGTAATGTCCCGAAAACCCAAAGACTAGACCCAAGTCTTAAATCAGAGAAAACTAGAAAATCTGTATGAGGTCACAAAACAAGTCATTTTGTGACTCCTGGGGAGTGACCACGAGTCGTTAAATTACTTGCGGTGAGGCACAGGTGATGAGTTGAAGTTTGGGAAATGGGATCCCCACGAATGTGATCATGAGTCATGGTCAGGCCCCACGACTCGTTAGGTCAGTCGTGGGGAGTGATGAGTGAGAAAAGAGAATGAAAAGGGCAGTGTACTTAACGGAAGGACCTACCTAGTGTGGTCCATTACCACGATTCGTGGGGAGGGTCGTGAGCAGAAAGGTAAAAATTAATCAAGGACGAGGCAGTGTACATAATGGGTAGTGACGTTACCTGTGACGAGCCCAGATGATATGAAGAGCAGTGTACTTGATGGACGACTCCACTTATCGTGGCCTATGATGACGAGTCATTAGGTCCCTCGTGGTGACCATACGTGTTTTCCAGGAAGTGCACCTCATGAGTGTGACCACGAGTTGTGGTCACTGACCATGACCTGTTAGGTCACCCGTGGGGACTGACAGTCAATTTTTCCCTGCGAGTTTTCAAGGGCCTTTAAGTAAATTCCTATCCTCCTAAACTTTAAACTATGTCGTTTTAAGCATACTTTCAGACTTATTAGTGGGGTTAAATGGTTTCTTTCCTCATTCCCCACTCAGACCTTTAGAAAACAGATCGTAGAATTCTCTTAGGAGCTCTCAGAGCAAGAACTAGGGCAGTCTACTTCTCCTCATATTCTCAAGGAATATTATCAGATTTCTTTATCAGGTATGTGGGAATTCAACAAGGGAATAGTTCTTCCCTTTTGTCTCCAAATTTCTCCCTATTTTCTTTATCAGTTCTAGCCTTGCAGATTTTTCAATGTTAAGAAATTCTTAGTAATGCTTCATTTAGTTCATGTGGAATATTATTTTATGATAATTATAGACGTTTTCCACCAGTTTGTGATAGTATTGATGCTTATCCCGGTACATTAAGTTTAGCCCTAGTCCTTGAGAGTAGAAAAGACTAGAATCTTGCTTTAGAGATTAAATCTTGAAATTTTATGATTCTATCAGTGTTGTGGATTCCCATATTATTTTTATATGCTAAATTCTCAGTCAGATACGTGGTTGCCTAGATTTAGTAAAAAATTTGAGAATATTCAGTGTCAGTCAGAAATGTCAGCTGATCAGTTTGACTACAGAATTTCCTGAGGTGTCAGTATTACCTCCAAATTATTAGAATCAAATTCAGAATTCAATTTATTGGTCCACTAGGAAGTTATGAAACTTTAGAAATATAACTCGGACTAGCCTTAGGAACCCAATTTTAGATTACAGTTTGTTCTTAGATGGTTACGACGCTTCTAGATAAGCAACTCTGACCAGTCTGGAACCCAGTTTCAGAATCTGGTCCAATAAGACTCTCAGGGTGCTTTTAGATACGTACACCTAACTAGTCTTGGGCCCTACATTCAAGCTATCAGCCTAGTATTCAGTGGGAGTAGGACTAGCACTGAGCGGACCGGGGTTTCAGCGCACCCAGGTTCCCAGAACTATGTTGCCAGCGTAGGTTACAATATTGATTAGCCTGATTGGCCCCAGACTTTTATGATCACCCAGTTCATGCCTTTATACCTTTGCAAGGTATATTGGGTCCTATCAATGGGGTGTATACATCGGACTCCACGTCTAGCTCATGTGGTTATATGTCGGTTATAGACTCTTCGACTAGTCAGTTTAGTCCAGTCTTAGTCCAGTTTAGTTCAAATCAGTATTCCAAACTTAGAACTTGCTTTGACCATCAGATAGGGTCTTCTAGACCACCTCATTATTTCAATTATTCAGTTCAGTAGCTTTAGTTTGTCATTGCATGCCTTTCAGTTCAGCATTTCTTTTGTTATTTACTCTATTATGTTATGTTCTTCTCATTTACTCAGTATATTCAAAGTATTGACGCATACTTTTATGCTGTATCATTTTATGATATAGTTACAGGATCTCAGTCTCAGCTTTATTAGCCGACCGCTCATCGAAGACCTCACCTTTACTAGTTGGTGAGTCCTCATACTTCGAGGATGGAGATTTATTCATTTAAACTATATTTTCATTTCCTTCTATTTAGATTTGGAGTTAGCTGGGGGCTTGTCCCATCAATCATCAGTCATAGTGGCTTTCGGACTCAGATCGGTATTTCAGACTTGTTGTGTTGTTCTAATATTTTCAAATACTATGTACCAGACTTATTTCTTTCACATATTTATATTTTCGCTTTAAACTTCCATTGTATGTATTTTTATATTACTCAGAATGCCAGTGTATGATAGACCAGGGGTTGGCTTGAGGTCACTTGTGACTTCAAGTATCGTGTTTCATCCAGGGTGTAAACTCGGGGCGTGAAAAACTCGATATAAGCGCACTAGGTTCAGAGTATCCTTGGATGTCTGAAAGACACATCGAGTAGAGTCCTCTTTATGGGAGTGAAGCGCGCCACACTTATGACGGGGAGGCTACGAGATGTCATTAGGAAAATTTCCTTTATTTCATACTCCTTATCGTGCATTGAAATTCAGTTCGAAAATAATTCTCCTAACTCATGCTCTGCTTTGTTTCAGTAAATCATGCCTCCACGAAGCGGTAACAGAAGGAGGGCTGGTAATGCTCAGTGATCTTCCCCGCCAGCCCCTCAGGACGACTCGGTGTCTACCTCAGAATTTAGGGCAGCCATTCAGCTGCTCGCCCAAACTATCATTAACCAGGTGAACCAGCAGGTGGTTCAAATCAACAACGGTTCCACAGCGGCTGCCCGACTACGGGACTTCACCCGGATGAACCCTCTAGATTTTCATGGATCTAAGATGGGAGAAGAACCACAGGGATTTGTGGATGAATTAAGAAGATCACCCGAATTATGGTTGTCAGTCCCTCAAAGAGTGCCGACTTGGCTGTCTACCAACTGAAAAGGGTAGCCCAAGTCTGATACGAGCAGTGGAAGGAGGGGACGCCAGCGAAAGTAGGACGGTGGAATGGGAGGATTCACAACAGCCTTCTTCGATAGATTTTTCCCTCGAGAGCTCAGGGAGGCAAAGGTGGCGAAGTTCATGAATCCGAGATAGGGAAACAAGACTGCAGAAGAGTATTCTATGGAATTCACCAGGTTGTCCAATTACGGTCCAGAGATGGTGGCTGAGCCAAGGCCTCGCATGCTGAAATTTGTAAATGGGGTGTCGAACCTGGTCCTCAAAGAGTGCAGGACAGCGATGCTGATCAAGGATATCAACCTCTCCAGCCTGATTGTGTATGCCCAACATATTGAGGCTGAAAAACTAAGGGACATAGAGATAAAGAATAAGAAGGCAAGGATTGGGAAATCAAATTATGGCCACCAGAGGTTTGGCAGTAGCAGACGCCCACAGTAGCAGCAACAGTAGCAGCAGAGGGCTCCAACACCCAGCTCAGCCAATGCCCCTACCTTTCGGTCCCGCCAGGATCGGAGGGGTGGTGCATCTGGCTCTCAGTCTCAGAGTTATAGTGCCGGTAACAGGTATCTAGCTTGCCCCAAGTGCGGCAAGTACCACCCAAGAGAGTGTCTTTAGGGTAGAGAGGGTTGTTTCGATTGTGGACAGCTTGGGCATCGGCTTAAGGAATGCCCATTAGTAGGACGGGGGAGATCACAATCCACTACCTCCGCAGCTCCAGCAGACCGACCAGCTCAGCAGTCTAACACATCAGGTACAGAGGGCGGTTAACGCCAAAATTGTTTTTATGCATTATCATCCCGTCAGGATCAGGAGAACTTACCGAATATGGTCACGTGTATGTTACGTCTTTTCTATCTAGATGTACATGCCCTGCTTGATCTGGGGACCACACTATCATTCTTGACTCCATACATTGTAGTTCAGTTCGATATCAGTCCAAAAGTCCTCCCAAAACCCTTCTCGGTCTCCACCCTAGTTGGCGAGTTATTTAGAGCCAGCCGGGTGTGTAGAAACTGCCCAATCTCAGTCTTCAATAAAGTCATTCCAGCTGACCCCATAGAGTTATACATGGTCGACTTCGACCTCATCCTTGGAATGGATTGGTTACACTCCGGTTATGCCTCAGTCGACTACAGAACTAGGGTCGTCAGGTTTCAGTTCCCTAATGAGCCAACTCTAGAATGGTCGGGCAGTAGTTCAGCGCCAAGAGTAGGTTTATTTCCTACCTTAATGCTAGGAATCTTATTTCTAAGGGATGCATTTACCATCTAGTTTGGGTCAAGGATTCCGACTCTGAGACCCCAACTATCCGGTCAGTCCCTGTTGTCAACGAGTTTCCAGATGTGTTCCCCGAAGACCTTTCCGGAGTTCCTCTTGAACGGGAAGTTGACTTCGGCATAGACCTTATTCTAGATACTCAGCCCATTTTCATGCCTCCTTATAGAATGGCTCCGTATGTACTTAAGGAGTTGAAGGAGTAGCTAAAAGATCTTCTTGATAAGGGTTTTATCAGACCCAACATCTCTCCCACGGGTGCTCCAGTGCTATTCATGCGAAAGAAAGACGGTACCCTTAGAATGTGCATCGATCGTCGTAAGTTGAATAGGGTCACAGTCAAGAACAGGTATCCCCTGCCCAGAATTGACGACCTATTCGACCAACTTCAGGGAGCCAGCTATTTCTCCAAAATAGATCTCAGGTCGGGGTATCATCATCTAAGAGTCAGAGAGTGTGACATACCGAAAACAACTTTCAGGATTCGGTATGGTCACTTTGAGTTTATGGTTATTTCCTTCAGACTAACAAATTCACCTGTAGCCTTTATGGAACTGATGAACAGAGTCTTCAAGCTGTATCTGGAAATGTTCTTCATTGTATTTATCGACGACATTTTGGTATACTCCATAAATGAGGAAGAGCATGCTAATCACCTGAGGATAGTACTTCATACACTAATAGAACGCCAGTTGTTCGCCAAGTTTAGCAAGTGCGAATTCTGGTTGAAGTCTGTGACTTTCCTGGGTCATATGGTCTCGAGTGAGGGTGTTCAGGTTGATCCTCAAAAGATAGAAGCAATGAAATAATGGCCCAGACGTACCTCCCCAACCGAAATCAGAAGTTTCTTGGGTTTGGCTGATTATTATCGATGCTTTGTCGAAGGATTTTCTTCTATAGCATCTCCACTGACTAGGCTGACTCAAAAGAAGGTGAAATTCCAGTGGTAAGATGCGTGTGAGAAGAGTTTCCAGGAATTAAAAACTCGACTCACTACTGCTCCAGTTTTGACCTTATCGTAAGGATCATATGGGTTTGTAGTATATTGCGATGCTTCCAGAGTTGGACTCGGTTGTGTTCTGATGCAGTGGGCAAAGTGATAGCCTATGCCTCCAGACAACTCAAGGTTCATGAGAAGAATTATCCAACTCATGACTTGGTGTTGGTAGTGGTAGTGTTTGCGTTGAAAATATGGAGACATTAACTGTACGGGGCTCACATTGATGTTTTCACTGATCACATGAGCCTTCAGTATGTATTCAGTTAGAAGGACCTAAATCTTTATCAAAGAAGGTGGTTAGAGCTCCTGAAGGATTATGACATGAGCGTGCTATATCACCCGGTAAAAGCCAATGTGGTGGATGATGCCCTAAGCAGAGTGTCTATGGGTAGCATGGATCATATTGAGGAAGACAAAAAGGAATTGGCAAAGGATATTCTCAGACTAGCTCGGTTAGGGGTACAGTTGGTTCACTTAGCTGAGGGTGGAGTGGTGATGCAAAGCGGGTTAGATTCCTCTTTGGTGGTTGAAGTTAAGTCCAAATAGGATGAAGATCCCATTTTACTTAAACTTAAGGAAGCGGTTCTCAGGAAAGAGGTTGAGGCTTTCTCTAAAGGGGGAGATGGTGTGCTCCGTTACCGGGATAGATTGTGTGTACCGGATGTCAGTTACTTGAGACAACATATATTGGATGAAACACACAACTCGAGATACTCCATCCACCTTGGTGCTACTAAATTGTACCACAATTTGTGGGATATTTATTGGTGGAACCGCATGAAGAGACACATTGCCGAATTCGTAGCTAAGTGCCCGAACTGCCAGCAAGTCAAGGTAGAGCACCAAAGTCCAGGAAGTATGACCCAGGATATCAACATACACACGTGGAAGTGGGAAGAAGTAAATATGGACTTTATTACGGCTCTACCTCGAACTCGTTGGCAACATGATTCCATCTGGGTAGTAGTAGACCGGATGACTAAGTCAGCACATTTCCTCCCAGTTAAAACTACATATTTAGTTGAGGACTATGTTGAACTTTACATCCGAGAGTTGGTCCAGCTTCATGGAGTGCCATTATCCATCATATCAAACAGGGGTACCCAGTTCACCTCACATTTCTGTAAGTCTTTTCAGAAGGGACTTGGAACCCAGGTCAAGCTCAGCACAATTTTTCACCCGCAGATAGATAAGTAAGTTGAGCGGACTATCCAGACCCTAGAAGACATGTTGAGCGCATGCGCGATCAATTTCAAGGGCAGTTGGGATGACCACTTGCCTCTCATCAACTTTGCGTACAACAACAGTTATCACTATAGTATCCAGATGGCCCCGTTTGAAGCATTGTATGGTAGACGGTGCAGTTCTCCTATTGGATGCTTTGAGAATGGTGAAGCTACTATAATTGGGCTAGACTCAGTTCATGAAGCTATGCAGAAGTTACCGCTCATCAGAGAAAGATTGAAAACAGTTCAGAACCGTTAGAAATCTTATGTTGATGTGAGGAGAAGAGAATTGGAGTTCGCTGTAGATGACTGGGGCTATGTGAAAATTTCACCCATGAAAGGGGTGATGAGATTTGGAAAGAAGGGAAAGCTCAGTCTGAGATATGTGGGACCCTACAGAATTCTAAGGCGAATTGGCAAAGTAGCTTATGAACTGGAGTTACCTTCAGAGTTGGCGTCTGTGCACCCAGTATTCCATGTGTCACTATTGATGAAGTGCATTGGAGATCTAACTTCAATTGTTCCATTGTACAGTGTAGAAATAAAGGATAGCCTCTCATACGAGGAGGTCCCAGTCCATATCCTTGACCGTCAGGTTTGTAAGTTGAGGAATAAGGAGGTAGCTTCAGTTAAGGTCTTATAGAGAAATCAACATGTTGAGGGAGCTAGGTGGGAGGCTGAAGAAGATATGATGGCCAGATACCCTCATTTGTTTCCTTCCAACTTAGTTTTAGCTCAAGGTATCAACTCCCTTCCAAAAACCGCTTTTAGTTCGTATGTTTCAATTTCTTTCATGCAAATGAACATGTGCATGATTAGTGAATCCAGTTCATACTTGTGATTTAGTTTAGAGATTTTCATTCCTTTAGTTTTCAGCTTTCATGATTAGTATTTGGATATAAAGATTGCCATTCTACGCTTTCCTGTGTGTTTTCCAACATTCAAGGATGAATGTTCCCAAGGGAGAGATATTGTACTGCCCCGAAAACTCAAAGACTAGACCCGGGACTTAAATCAGAGAAAATTGGAAAATCTGCATAAGGTCACAAAATGAGTCATTTTGTGACCCATGGGGAGTGACCACGAGTCGTTAAGTGACTTGTGGTGAGGCCCGGGTGATGAGTCAATGTTTGGGAAATGGGATCCCCACGGACGTGACCATGAATAGTGGTCAGGCCCCACGACTCGTTTGGTCAGTCGTGGGGAGTGATGAGTGAGAAAAGAGGATGAAGAGGGCAGTGTACTTAACGGAAGGATCCCGCGAGTCGTGGTTCGTCACCACGATTCGTGGGGAGGGTCATGAGCAGCAGGGTAAATATTTAATCAAGGATGAGGCAATCTACATAACGGATTGTGACCACAACTCGTGGTCACCAGTAACGGATCGTGATGTTACCCGTGATGAGCCCAGATGAATTGAAGAGCAGTGTACTTGAAGGATGACTCCACGAGTCGTGCCCATGATTACGAGTTGTTAGGTCCCTCGTGGTGACCACCCATGTTTTCCAGGAAGTTCACCTCACGAGTGTGATCACGAGTCATCGTCACTGACCACGACCCTTTAGGTCACCCGTGGGGACTGACAGTCAGTTTTTCCCTGTGAATTTTTCAAGGGCCTTTCAGTGATTTCCTATCCTCCTAAACTTTAAACTACATCATTTTAAGCATACTTTCAAACTTATTAGTGGGTTTAAATAGGTTCTTTCTTAATTCCCCACTGAGACCTTCAGAAAATAGATCGTAGAATTCTCTCAGGAGCTCTTAGAGAAAGAACTAGGGCAGTCTACTTCTCCTCAGATTCTCAAGGGATTTTGTTGGATTTCTTTATCAGGTATGAGGAAATTCAACAAGAGAATAGTCTTCCCTTGTGTCCCCAAATTTCTTCCTATTTTCTTTATCAGTACTAGCCCTGCAAATTTTTTAATGTTAAGAAATTCTTAGTAATTCTTCATTTAATTCATGTGGAATATTATTTTATGATAATTATAGACGTTTTCCACCAGTTTGTGAAAGTTTTGATGCTTATCCCGGTACATTAAGTTTAGCCCTAGTCCTTGAGAGTAGAAAAGACTCTTGAAATTTTCTGATTCTATCAGTGTTGTGGATTCCCATATTATTTTTATATGCTAAATTCTCAGTCAAATACATGGTTGCCTAGCTTTAGTAAAAAATGTGAGAATACTCAATGTCAGTCAGAAATGTCAGCTGATCAGTTTGACTACAGAATTTCCCGAGGTGTTAGTATTACCTCCAAATTATTAGAATCAAATTCAGAATTCAGTTTATTGGTCCACTAGGAAGTTATGACACTTTAGAAATATAAATCGGAATAGCCTTAGGAACCCAATTTTAGATTACAGTTTGTTTTTAGACGGTTACGACGCTTCTAGATAAGCAACTCTGACAAGTCTGGAACCCAGTTTCAGAATCTGGTCCGATAAGACTCTCAAGGTGCTTTTAGATACGTACACCTAACTAGTCTTGGGCCCTACTTTCGAGTTATCAGCCTAGTATTCAGTGGGAGTAGGACTTAGCACCGAGCGGACTGGGGTTCCAGCGCACCCAAGTTCCCAGAACTATATTTCCAGCATAGGTTACAATATTGATTAGCCTGATTAGCCCCAGATTTTTATGATCACTGATCTTGGGCATAATTGCATGCCCAAGTGATACTTTATTTCTTAATTTTGACTTGTTTGTCTACTTTTATGTGTACATTCTCATGTGATCTTTATGTAAATGTGAATTTATACTAACCAACATGATTAGTTATTGTTTTTGCAGTTAGAATGAATTTTGGGAACTAATCTACAAGTTGGTGAAGTGGAGGAATGGACTCGAAAGC
>JACEIK010007685.1:14953-48636 GCA_018107945.1 Datura stramonium
CAATTTCCACCACGCCTGAGGTTGAAACTTGGTGGGTGCCCGTATCTTGGCCTTGGCAACAATCCCCAGCAGGTCTGACATCTCGAATCTCACCGGAATCTGGTAGCATTGTCGCGCGATCCACTGTTGCTTTGCCGGCGACTGTTCTTTGATTTTTTAATTCACCTGGGGTTGGGATTCGTTGGTTGGCCGTATGCCAATCCCTTCAGGTTTAGATAATTCCTTTTGTGTTTCAGTTGAAGTTATGCTTTATCTATTCCCATGTGCAGACTTCCAGAATCTCTAGATAACCACTTCAGAAAGTGATGTCGGTCTTACTCCGTGAATCCTTAAGGTTCATCTACATGTTATAAACTAGCTATGTGTGTTAACTCATGTCTCCCAGAATGTTTAGCTCGAACTCAGTCTTTAGAAGTTTCTTTAGTAGCTCAATAGATAAGGTTACCTTATGTATGTGCTCAGTTTTAGATGTCATGAATGATTCATGCTCATGAGTCCCTTACTTTCAGTTAGACCGATATCATGAATTCTAGTTTAGTATCAGAAAGCAATTCGAGAATGATGACTGAGTCCGTATCAGCTCAGTGCCAGTTAGAGGAAAAGAATCCTTCTCAGTGTTCTATCTAGTTCCATGTCAGTTTCATGCCTTTCAGTCCCTCTGACAGCATGCATGTATGATTTAGATATGTAGTTAAGATATGTAAATCAGCCCGGAGTCAGATACTCAATCAATTTCAGTTGTAAATGTTTAATATTTGGGATATTAGTTCTTTCCCCACCTTCTCAGTATGTTTAGCCTACATTTGAGGACGAATTTTTCCAAGGGGGAGATATTGTAACAACCCAGAGTTTCCCAGATCAAACCCCAGAGTTGGATGAAGTTCAGCATAAAACCAACAGAAAAACTTCTCAGAACGACTCATCCAATGGGTCGTTGGTTGCCGTAACAGCTCGTTAGATGGAGCCATTGGAAGGCTTTCATTATTGGGTGCTATGTATGTTTGATATTACGAGAGGAAAAAATGAGCTTTTGTGGGAAGCAACGACCTGTTAGATGTAGTCGTGGTGAGCTAGCAGACTAGACCTCCTGAAAACTACGAGCCAAGAGACGGCCCCTTCTTTGCTGTGACGGGTCGTACTGAGTGGCCATTTGTTGGATTTCAAAAATAGTTCAATTTTTAGTTCAGTAATAATGGACGGTTACCACGAACCGTTAAGTGATACAATGACCCATCGTGACGGTCTTTGAGGGACCTTAAGTTGTGGAGGCAGTGGTGACGACGGAAGGTACTGAAGAGTCGTAGGGTCAAGTAATGACTCATCCTATGGGTCATGGGATAAAGAAGAAGAATCTGGAGAAATGACCCCTGAAGTAAAGGATGGTCACCACGAGCTTTTGTAAGGACCAACAACTCATGGTGTGGGTCATGGTCACTGGACGGGCAGATTTCTTTAATCTTAGTCCCAGGGGTATTTTGGTAAAGTCCTATGCTTTTAGTTCTTAAATGACATCATTTTGGGTATTGTAAGGGTTTACTTAAAGGGCTTTTCACTAGCCTAAGCCCCTCATTCTCCAAAATTCTTCCGTAAGGTTTTCTTCTTCTTCTTCTTCTCTCAAGTTCAAAAAACATCTAGGGTTTCTTTCAAGAGCTGCAAGTTTCAATATCAGTAAGGGAACATTTTAATTAGGTATGTGGGACTTCAACAAGGATTTCCTTTCATCCTTGTGTCCCAATTTTAATACTAAAACCCTAATCCTTTGATTTCTAGAAAAGCATGTTCTAGGGTTTCAATATATGAATGAATTCTCATGTCTTTCATGGATTTTAAGACACATCATGATAAATAGTCGTGTATGCTAACGAAATTACTTTCATGTTCCGATATTATGTACATGATATGTGAATATCATGAATATAGAATTTTCACCACGATTTAGCATAAATTTCAAAATGGGGTTTCATTAAATATTCACATGCTCCTACCATGAACTCGTTATATATGTTTAATCATGATTCGATCATATGATTTTCCGTAAATCTAGAGTATATGATATAGTATATGTATTGAGGTATAATTAGAACTTATGGGCTTGGGTGGATATGGAATATGTACTTGCTTTCACTATGATTTTGGGTATATATTAAAGTATTACTTGGACCTATGGATCTTACATACTAGAATATATAACCTATACTATGAATTTGGAATTGAAATGTTATGAACTTCTAGGACAAAGCATGATAATGATATTTTAGACTTTCAGGCTTGTTGGTAGTCGAAAGTAGCCTTGATCATACTTTAAATGAATTCAGTATGATGTAATTACTTGAACACTCAGGTCTCTGATTAGCTGAAGTAGCTTAGACTATATGAGTGATTGTCAAATTTGTACCTTCATGTAAAAGTTTTATCGAGATTCTCAATAGCCAAGAATGCTTCCCTTAGTTCAGTCAGGGATTCTTAATAGTAGAGAATGTTTTCCTTAGTTCAGTTAGGGATTCTCAATAGCCGAGAATGTTTCTCTTAGTTTAGTTAGAGATTCTCAATAGCCGTGCTTCCCTTAGTTCATTTTGGGATTCTCAATAGCAGAAGGTGTCTCCCTTAGTCAGTCAGGGACTCCCAATTGTAGAGAATGTCTCCTTAGTTTATGATATAAGCTCATCTAAGCTCCATATAGTTTCAGACTACAATTCATATCAGTCTTAGTAGAATTCAGTATTAGTTATCGGCAGATAGTCAGTACAATGTATGATATCAGTTAGAGCTTCACATCTTAGTATATGTAGAGTACATGACCCTTATGCATCAGCTTGATTATAATTCATTAAATATTTTCAAATAAAAGCGTTATGTCAATATATATGTATCCCAGATACGGTTATTGTACCTTAGTTCAGTTATATGTTCAATGATGTACTCAGTTTACTTCCTTCCAGTATACTTGCATGTTTAGTTTCTTTACGTTTCCCGCATACTCGGTACATTCCAAGTACTGACGGCATGCTTTATGTTCTATATCATCTCATGATATAGATTCAGATTTCCAGAACCAGCCTCGCGGTTAGACACGCTCTATTTCCATCTCAGCTGATTGTGGTGAGTCCTCATTCCTCAAGGACGAGATCTATGTTTTCCTATTTCAGTTATATTTCAGTTTTCAGACTTTAGGAGTTAGCTGGGGGCTTGTCCCAGCAACTCATCAGTGTAGAGAGGCTTTCAGACTTGTATAAACAGATTCGATTTATGATTCAGAGTTTTATTAGATCTCGTTCTTATGGGTTTTGATTAGACTCTTTCTGTTAGCTTACACTGAGTTATTTTTCTGTTAGTTGCTATTATGCTAGTGTTATGCTTTGATTATGCCATGGGTCGACTTGGGAGCCTCTCGGGGTTCCTTGTCCCGTGTCTTGATCCGGGCCTATGTTTGGGTCGTGACACTTAACATGTGTGGGCTTGCCCAAATCATAAAATCATGCATACTTGGATAGACTTCATAAGTCAAAATCATAAATTCATACATGGGTAATTTTTCAACATTCAACCATGCTAGATATCTTATTATACTTGAAATCATAAATCATAAACTCTACTAGTAATAACACGTGCATAATAGGGAATAATTTCTAATAACTTGAAATTATGAATGTATAATTAAAATAGGTATAAAATCTGCCCCATAAATCCCAAAATATGCTTTGGAACATGAAGGGAATAGACCCATAAATAAATCATAGAGAATTTCATAAAATTGGGTTAAAACCCCATAAGATCATGAACTTGCTTTCGAACTTGAATTCATAGAAATGAGAAGAATTTTGAGCATGAGAGTGAAAGGAACTCTCATTCACAGCCCTACATACTTGGGTGAGTTGAATCTACACCTGTCTTTGAAAGCTGAATTGATTTGTAGAAGAAATCGAAGGGTTTAAGCTTGATCTTTAATGGGGAAGTCCTAATCTTGCATGCATAGGAGATGAATGAATTGGGATAGTTTAAACTCCCTTAATACACTTTTTGTGGGGATTAAAACGATGTAGTTTAGGACTTAGGAGCCTAGAAATTATGAAAAAACCCTTACTAATTTCACAAAAATTTAAATACGGCCAGGAGTAACGGCTCACACCACGAGTCGTACCTCAATACGACAACTCATGGTTACCACCCATGGTCAACACTGTTTTTCCCTAACTTTTGAAGTTTCCATGGATCAAACTATGACTCGTACCATTGAACGATAGGTCATTGGACCCGTCTGATACCACTTTTGCCAATTTCTCTGCCCACTTCCTATGAGTGCAACCCGCGACTCGTTGTTTGCCACAACTAGTCATACCATGAGTCGTACCTTCCAGGCCTGACTCATAAGTAGTTTCCCATGACTCCTAACGATGACTCATTACATGATATCACGATTCGTACCTTGACTCATTTCCATTGAACTCCTCAAGAAGGATTTGACCACAAAAAATTCCCACGAGTTGTACCTTCTAACCACGACTCATACCACGAGTCGTCATGTAAAATTTTTCCCTCTTTTTCTACTGATGACATTTTAAATATCGAGTCTAATATTAGTAACTTTGGTGTATTACAAAAAGTGGTTCCGACTAGTCTTAGGACATCAACTCAGATTATTAGTACATGTATCCTTATGTATAGTTGGGAGTAGTAGTTAGCACCGAGTAGGCCAGGCTTCAACATACTCAGGTCTTAGAACTATGTGCCACCATAGGATAAGGTATCCTCGACGTTAGATAATATTTTCCTTAGCCCGAGGAATATAGGATCCTCGCTATTGGAGAGTGTCTCCCTTGCGTCAATAGTCTCATATAGGGGTTATTATTATTGGACATTATCGCCTTGAGTCACAAGTGATATCATGCTATTAATGGTTCTTACCCTTGGTAAGGTATGAATGCCCTCTCGACCAAAGATATAGGTCGAGCGGCAAGAGGCACACATTGGAGTTGGTCGATTATCAAGCTCTGCCATATACAATTTTGATTCAGTTTTAGTACAGTTATTTCAGTTATAGTTTTCAGTCTATGATATCAAATTCAGTCATCCGTACATGTACACCCTAAAACTAGATTTACTTATATTTCATTAAATGTTTCCAAACTAGCATCCCGTTTCAGTATTCATATATCTCAGAAAGGGTCGTTGTACTTTACCTCAGCTTATGCATTCAACTTAGATTCATAGTATGTTCTTGTTTACAGTTATGTTTCTCATATACCTGGTACATTCCAAGTACTGATTTCATATTTATGTGCAAAACCCCCCTTAGGAAAGTATTACTTATTATTTCGACAAAACCCCCCTTAGGAAATAACTAAACTAAAAGCGTAAATAATTGCAGTAGTCAAAATCTTGACCATAATCCTGGTGGGATCAACCCCAACCCTGGTTGGGTTCTTTATTTGATGACGACCACTAAATAGTTCTTTTGAGGTGTACTTTGGATGTTATAAAAAATAGCGCTATTGTTGGGCTTAAGATTTGATTAAGCTCTTATTTAACTTTTAATCTCGATTTCCTTGTGTATGTTTTTTTGCTTTTATTATACTTAGGTTACTACTTGGTGAAGACCAAGCACTTGAAGTAGTGGAAAGCCCCTGGTACGAGAGTAGCCTCTATGATATGCTCTATGGACTCTAAGAGGCCACTAGTTCCCCTTGAGGAGAGGCTTGGTGTTGAGACACTGGCAACTGTCCTTATGAACTTCGAGGCAGATGATGTCCAGGGATATGAGGAGATGGTAAATGCACTGGCCGAAATGTGGTCCTATGGTTTCAGCTCGAAGAAGGTAGATTGTGATCTGAAGAATCGTGCAACTCCTCCTAACAAAACCTACAATTGAGGTACCTCCCGCGTTAGATCTTGTGGATCTTCTTTCACACCTGAGGTATGAATTTCTAGGGAAGAACAACACTTTGTTTGTTATTATTGTTTCAGACCTCGTAAAATGGTAAGTTGAGGCCATAGTATTAGTTCTGCATAGATTCAAGAGAGAAATTGGTTGGGCTATTACTGACACCATTAGGATTCCACTAGGTATATGCACACATAAAATTCAGCCAAAATCGGACTGCATACAAAGTATAGAGAACTAATGGAGACTAAACCCAACTATGCATGAGGTGGTAAAAAAGGAGAATATTAAGTGGCTTGACATTGGCATGGTCTACCATATTGCTGATACTAAGTAGGTAAGTCTGGTACATTTGTACAAAAGAAAGGTGGAATCTCTATGGTTCTAAATGAGAAGAATGAGATGATCCTAATGAGACTAGTCACAGGCTGGCATGTTTTCATGGATAATCGGAAATTCAATTAGTGGACCAAGAAATACCACTTCCCGATGCACTTCATGGACCAGATACTTGATCGTCTTGCAGGTAGAGGTTGGTACTAATTTCTCGATAGTTATTCGGGGTACAATCAGATTCCCATAGCCTCGGAGGATCAAGAGAAAACCACCTTCGCTAGTCCTTACAGGATGTTTGGCTTAAGAAGGATGTCGTTCGGGTTATGCAATGCACCCGCCATATTTCAGCACTGCATGATGTCATATTTTCAGGCATGGTGGAGGATACCATTGAGGTATTCATGGATGATTTCTCTGTTGTGGGAGCCTCCTTTGAAGATTGTCTTGAAAACTTGGATAAGGAGTTAAAAAGGAGTAAAGAGACCAATTTGGTACTTAACTAGGAAAAGTGCCATTTCATAGACAATGAGGGGATTGTGTTAGGTCATAGGATTTTAGGGTAAGGAATAGAAGTGGAAAAAAGAAAGATCGAGGTTATAGCTGGATTGCCACCACCTATTATTGTCAAAGGTATTTGGAACTTTTTTGGGGCATACAGGTTTCTATGGAGCTTCATCAAGGACTTTTCGAAGATTGCACAACCCTTGTGCATGTTTCTCTAGAAGGAGATGAAATTCAGCTTTGATGATACATGTCTACATGCCTTTGAATGCCTAAAAGAGAGACTCACCTTAGCCTCCATCATTGTAGCCCCAAATTGATCTCTTCTATTTGAGGTGATGTGTGATGTAAGCGATGTTGCTCTAGGTGCCGTCTTGTTCCAAAATAAAGCAAAATTATTCCATCCTATGTATTATGCCAACAAGTGATAATGCTCAATCCCACACCTCCTGCTGAAGTATAAAGTGGATGTTGTCAATAAAGAATCCAACTAAGAGGTTGGGGTCGAACCCATAGGGAATATGGAAGATCTAGACTAATGCCGGTAAGTGAACTTGTTGGTGAGTTATTTCCAATTTGGGGGATTTTGAAAATAATAATAAAAAAAAGTTATAACTATGAATTAAATCAAGTTTTGCAAATAACTAGGGTATGTGTTCCCCATGGGTTTATAACTACTTCGGGTATACACATGTGATCAATTCCAATGCTTACTTGTAGAACTGATAACTAAAGTTCATCAAAACGACTGGCTCATCCCTATTGGATGACTATACTCAATAACCGTTCAGGTCTCATTAGCAATTTCAAATTAACCATTATAAATATGTTCCAAATTTAACTATCCTGCGACCACAACTCAAGTTAATACAATGATCATCAAGATGAAGACTTTGTTGTAATTCTCTTTTCCTAATCTCTACCTCTCTAGGTTCAAGCAAGTAAAGAATTCAGGAATGTCCTAACGTTGTACACCGTTAAGAAATGTTTAAGCATGAAGAGAATACAATAATAACTTTTTGAATTGGTTTTGAATCACTTTTGTGAAACCCTAGTTTGTTAATCCTCAATGGTTCCCACAATCCCTAGTTGTCAAGGTTTTAGCTTCTCATGGTTGTAAGATTATGATATGCATTCATAGACAAACACATAATTAACTTCTTTTAGAAATAGAAATAGTAGAGAGAGAAACTTGTTTTAATGTGCAAGAAAAATCACAAGAACAACTGATAAATAGATCAAGAATTGCTCCTAAGAAGTGTTAATCACACAAAACTACTCAATTCTACGTTCTCTATTTATTCTCTCCTTTTTCCCATGAAAATAAAACATAAAAGGTATTATACAGATATCAAAAAACTTTTCCTTATCTAACAGGGATATTTTCCATAACTGGCACAGCCTGTGCCACGACTTGTCACACGACCCATAGCAGGATTGTACGAGTCGTAACTGCCTTTCATACGTCCTTAGCTTGCTGAAACTTTGGCTAAGTGTTGTGAGAAGCTGCGACTCGTACCTCCTTCCTATGAGTCATACAATGCATCCGTGGCTTGGTTCTGAGAATTCTGACATCTTCTGGAAGGTTTCACGAGTGTTGTGGTATGACTTGTAGCTTCTTTCCATGACTCATACTATCTGTAGTGTCAAATTCAACCAAGTATTGAATAGTCACTGGAGCTCATCACGGCTCATGGTATTGGTCGTATGTAAGTGCTACGACCCATACCATGAGGTTTCCTTGTGCAAATTCTCTAAAGTTTTCCACGACTCCAGTTACGGCTCGTACCATCCTGGTAAGGCTCGTACTGAGAGTCGTATATTGCCTTCTTCTATATTCAGTCTTCTGAACTTCATCACGTTTCTCAGTAAGGCTCATACATTCTAGGTACGACTCGTACTGAGATTGGTACTTTGATTGATTTTCTGCATTTTCAGGCTTCTTTTGCACATCTTTGCTCCGACACTTGTTTTCCCTGAAATCAAAGTAAAAGTGTCTTATATCCATATAAACATACCTAAGTCCATGCTATGTTCTTAATTTTAAGCGTCGAAAATACTGTAAACTCACAGTACATCAACACCCTCAACTTAAGACTTTTTCATGTCCTTAGAACAAGCTAAAGAAAAACTAAACACGACGCTTAACTAGAAAATAAACCTAAGACACTAAAGCCAATATCAAACAAAATTTGCAATATGACTCAAAATACTTTTGACCCTTTTCCCGCGAACTAAATTAGAACTAGTACTACAAGCAACTACAAAACATGATAAACAAGGATCAAGACATGTCATCCTGCTATCAACAGGTAGTCAAGTCGTCACCTATGCTTTTCACACAGATCACTGGTAAAGTCAAACACAAACCATGTACCTTTGCAGCAAATGAAGTTCCCCACTCACAGATATAACAAAATATATGATATGGGACTAAACAAGCGAGACTCTCACTCTCACAAAGAAGTTACAAATGCTACATATTGGAAACCATAGGCTTGCTCTTATTTTCTCTACTTCGGTCCATTAGATGGTTAGGTTAGGATGACTATAGGACTTGTTTCGGCTTGTAATGTAGGCTTTTGGGCTGGGTAAGGTAAATATGGAAATTTTTGAGTGACTAAAACCCCTCCTTGGCTCTACATATGTGTGGCTCCATTCTTCACTTATTTCACCCTTTTTGCTTTTTCTTCTTTTTCCTCCCTTTTCACCCTTTTTTATACACTTGTGCAAGTATGGTGTGTTTTCAAACTTTTTCACGTATTATGTTCTTTTTTCGAATAAATATTTTTTCACACCACACCCTGTTTTTCACCCTTTTTCTCTTTTCTCTCCCTTTTTCACCATCCCAATCTTTATGCACCACTCCTTTAGCCACCCTCAACTTAGGAATTTTACCTATGTTGAGGTTCACAATGTCCAAGGAGGGACCAGGGACAACAGGTTCATTATAAAAATGGGTATGGTTAATCGGTTAATCAAAGAAAAAAATGTGTTCATTTAAGGCTCAAAATCAGGATCAAGGAAATCACACCATTTTGGTAGGATTATTTAGGCTAAAAATGGGCTTAACAAAAATGTCCTATGATTCTTTCCTAACCAACCATCCTTAAACCTATGCAAAGATCAATCGGGAAAGTTCTAGATTCTCTATACAGTATTGAACTAGGTATCAGACCTCACTCACTTATGGTACATGATTTATATTTTCTCCACCTGTCCATTTTATTCATGGTTTAACAAAACCTACACATGGTAATATACTTAAATGACATCAAAAGATCCACATAAATCATGTATGCAGTCACAAGTACACAGCTAATTCATTAAAAAATTTTAAATAGGGTCAAATTTTCACAAATCCAAAACTAGTGCAATTTATTGGCTGAGTACTCCTAAGTTACTTTCTAATTAAAAAAATCACAAAAATAAAATCCTAAAGATGTCGTCCGAGGGAAAAAAATACAAGAAAAACCCTCGCATAAATCAAAATCCCAAAAATACAAGTACACCCCCTCCCTTTTTTGAAAAGTGTGCTTCATCCTCGAAGCATAAAAATATAAGAATAGAGGGAAGGGAACATACCTGTGGCACTCTAAGCGCTCCTATCATCCTACATAGGAGGTATCTCTGCTGCAATCGTGGTGCTAATGATGGTCGGCGCACTCACTAGTGGAACAATAGGGGGATTGGTACCTCCTCAGTAGACTCGACCGTCTCTACGGCCTCCGAAATGGTCGGGGCTAAATGTGGCTCGCCCGTAGGGTCCCTGCCACTAGTAAGCTCAGGCTAAGCCATGGTGTAGCGGCCCGCTCCTCTAGCTTACTCCTGCAGCTCTGATATGTGTGAGTCATGAGTCTGCAGGCTCTCCACTTGTGTGCGCTTGTGTTCTCTTCTTTCTTTCTTCTTTCTCTTTTTTGGGGTATCATCTCCAATATCCTCGGAGACCCTCTTCTTCCCTTTCTCTTTTCTCGGTACTATGGGCTCCCAGTAGGCCGCCAAATTAAGCTCCTCCTCATATCCGCATCCAAGTCAAGAAGAGTGGGGGCTAGTATGACTGCTGGCTGTCGAGATGAAAACTCGGCCACTTGGCTCCAAAGAGCCCCCAACTCCTCATGGAGGCTACCTTTATCTGTCTGCTCTGCCATGTGCCTATTAAATCAACTCTCAAACCCGTCGAGCTTGGCGTGCAAGGCCTGTAAGGTTGTTTCTATTTCTACTTTGACCCAAGGCTTGACATTCTCTATCATTACTTTAATTTTTCTCTTGGCCATAGTAAGTCTTTTTTCCAGCTTCTGGAGAAAATCCTTGGGCACTAGGAAATACCCTGCTAGAGTTTGACTCGGTAAGCTGGGAAATGGTGCAGTAGAAGTACTGGGAGCTGCCTCTGAATTACCGGCATCTGTAGCCGGTGTCTCGCTCTACTCCTTTGAGGTGAGGGAATTCACCTATGTGCCCCCAACTGGCCAGTCGGGCCTGACTCACTGGCTTCATCTCATCCCGGATCAGGCTAATATCTGCTATCCTCTGTTCGTCGATCAGTTGCTCAAAACTTTTATGCATTGTGATACCTGCCTCATGCACAATTTGAATACGAGGCTAGAGAATGGGATAGTTGTGCTCAATCCCATAGCCTAATCTCACATCTCCAAAACAATAGCCCTCAGAATGTTGATGGGGTATCTGAACATGATACATCCACCAAAACCGCTCTATCCGCACTGAGGGTGTTGTCATTATCTATCGATGCCAATCGGTGCCACAATAACGTCCACCAGGCATTTTCTATGAGGTTTAAAGAATTCTTTGTGACCTATTTGCCGCTAGTGACCCATTCTGCCTTGTCCTTATCCTCAACGATCACACCGGACAACCACTGCATCTGCCTCCTCCTCTTATCACGAGCGAGCTGCTAGATCTGTTTTAATGCTTCCATTTGATACTCATATTCTAGCATGGCATGTGGAGGTATGAATTGGGGCCCATATAGTATCCGAGAAATGGTACACTTGGATATGTCAATCGCTCGACCTCTGACAATAACTCTCTCTATATTGGGATAATCTTTCAATTTCTTCCCCTCTTTGGCCTTCTGCTCCATGGTTTCCAAATAGTTAGCATAGAACTCATAGACAGTTTCTGAAGTGTACTTGTCCGGAGTCCTATCCATCCACTCGAAGCCATAGAAACAGAATATTCATTTCATCTCCTCCACCTCATTCAATGAATTTGTGAGGATCCGCGGCTCTTTTGAATGCTCCACCTAGGCTTATTTTTGGCAGTGAGAGAAATTCCTTTCTCATATATCTCTTGATCTCTTGGCACTCTCCACCGGATAGTGAGGTTTTCCCTTGGTGGAGTCTGCTCCTGCTCAGCACTTGGTGCCTCCTCATCAGATTCAGCACTACCGCTTGCATCTCCGGATTGGGCCTCCTCGGCCCCTTCATCATCATTTGAGGTACTGCCCGACTCTTGTACTTTTTCTCTGGCTCCCTCCTCAGACAGGAGAGCACCTGTTGATGTGGCAATGACCACCATGTCTTGTGCTTAGGCCTTCACCCTAGTGGTTCGGGTCCCATCTATATCTGATGTGTCGACCCTGTACTTCTCAACTGAACCACTAGGGGAGTCACCTTCTTGTTTGGACTCCAAGGTCTCATCAATCAATTGCCTCCGAGCAGTTGCCTTAGATATCTTATGCTTTATTATCATTGTACCTGTAGAGAAAGAGAGCTAGCATTCTACGTCTGAGAAAAGAATCAAACAAACTTCCTCTGTAAATTACCACGAGTCAATAGTACAATTCGTACCTTGGAGGTACGACTCTTACAGAGATACGTATATCCAAGATTAGTGTTACGACTTTGAGGTACGACTCGTACAATGAAGGTAGGATCCATACTATGAGTCGTATGAGGATGCCCTTTTTAAAACAACATATCTCCATTTTTCCATGACTCATGGTACAAATCATAAGTTTATTCCACGAGTTGTAGGATCATACTATCACTTTTGGACTTGACCCTTTTCTGGTTTTAGGTACGGCTGCCAGTTATGACTCATGGTAGTAAACCACGATCCGTACTGGGATTCGTAACTGGTGTTCTTTTCATATTAGGCTTGGGACAGTCACAATGAGCCATCCTATGAGTCGTAGTATCAAACCACGAGTCGTAGGAAGGCTTGTGAAGCCTGTCCATCCCTTGATTTTGGTTTAGTTTTAGGGAGTCTTATTTCAAGTTTTGGGTAGTCAAAATTCCCCAGGTCTAGGAATGTATTTTAACCCATTTTATAACTACTCATTCCTCCCCTTTTCAGTCACTACCTGTAACTCACTTTTTGGCCATTTTAATGCGCAAGTTCATCAGTTTCCAGTTCTTTCCCACTTGTACATGGCTTAGTCACACCCCTAGTCATTATCCTTTTCAAGTTTTTCAATCAGTAACTAGGACCTGTAGGGGTTTTGGCGCCATTACATCAAGCATACAAGTTTCATCAAATTCAAAGAAATAAACTTACTTGTTAACAGCTTTACTTCGACTAAAGAACAGAGATTAAGGTTGGATGAGGCTTGATTAAGCACGAAATTGCTCGATTGATCCTTGTTGTTGAGTTACAGGTGTGAGATAATCGTGGGTTATGTTTGTGACTTGGGTTATGAGTGCATCGAGAATCGGTATGACTTGTTTTAGGCTTAAATAGGGTATAAGGAAGATTTGATAATATGGATGAGTCTGGTGTATTTTTAAAATTTTGACCCATCACGACTCGTCCTTCTAAACCGAGACATGGAGATTTGGAATACTTACCTATGGACCTATGAGTGCATATTACGACTCGTACTATATGTGTACGGTTCGTACTATGACGTGTAGGTCTTTTCCTTTTATTGTCGTCCATGCCTTGTGTAGTTCATAGCCACAACAGGTACTACGACTCGTACAATGGAGTTACGATTCTTAGGACCAATCGTACCCAAACTCATGCACTGAAATCCTCTCTGCTTCTCACTGTGACTCGTAATACGATTCATAAAACCCTGTTACAGATCATACTGAGAGCCATAGTATCTACTCTTCTGCACTTTTTATGCCACCTGTTTTAGTTTCCCCTGCACACTTGAACATACATTAGTTGATTAACTTTGGTTGCCTCCCAAGAAGCCCTTGATTTAACATCACGGCACGATGCTAGTGGTTCGGTTACTCAGAATTCACTAAAACACCTCTTGGGTTGCCTCCTAAGAAGCACCTAATTTAACGTCGCGGCACGACGCAGGCCTCTTGACTACTCAGACTTTGTCAAGAAAATTGCATTCATCTTCTATTGCTAAGACCACTTTATATTCTTTTGGTTGCTTCATTGAACGGCAGACATTGAAGGTGACCTCAACTGGCCATCCTCCACGTATACTAAGGCCCTCCAAGTAGCAAGGAATGGTTGCCTAATAATGATGGGGACCTCATATTCAAACTCGCAATCTAGGATCACGAAGTCTGCTGTGAATATGAATTTGTTGACTTTGAGAAGAACATCAAACAGGGTCCCTAAAGGCTTTTTCACAATTCAATCGGCCATCAACAACTGCATGGTAGTCGGTGTTGGGGCTCCCAAGCCCAACTGCTTAAGCACAGCCAATGGCATTAGATTGATGCTTACTCCTAGATCATAGAGTGCCCTTGCAAACTCAACATCGCCATCGCCAATCATGCATGGAATAGTGAAAGAACCTTGATCTTTCCTTTTATGGGCCAGGAACCATGAAGCTATGGCACTGTAATGATGTACATTATCAACGGGATCATATCTCACAGACCTCTTCTTCGTCACAAGGTCCTTCATGAACTTAGCATATCCTGGCATTTGTTCCAACGCCTCGATCAGTGGTATGTTCACAAAAAATTGCTTGAGCATTGATAAGAATTTCTAAAACTTACTATTCTCTACCTTCTTCTTCATTCTCTAGGGAAACATGGCGGTGGTCGCGGGATAGCCTTGTAAATTTGCATAGCTCCTTGTTCAACTTCATGCCCTTTTACACAAAGTGGGGCCTCAGGAAACTTAGCATCCTCATTATGTTCCTTCTCAGCGATGTCATCATCATCTTCATTCATGCTCGCTTTCCGTCTCTCAACTACAACCGGTAGAGGGAGGTCAACTGTGGCCTTTCGACTCCTAGTCATCACAGTCATACAGTGACCATCATTCTTTGGATTTTGGACTGTGTTTCTAGGTAGTGTACCCTTTTGTATAGGGTTCATAGATGCGGACAATTGCCCTAGCTGTTGTTCAATCTGCTTGATTGTCGTCGCATGTGACTCCACTTTCTGACCTTTTCTTGATATATCAACATGGATTTCCTTCAACTGATCATCTATGGACCTCACCTTTTTCAGCATCTGAGCCATCATTCTCTCAAATTCTGACTGCCCAGCTTCTCCCTCACGTGCATTAGGGGGCACGTATACTCTAGCTCGGTCGTTGCGGTAGCCATCATTTCTTCTCCAATATCCTTCGCGCTCACGACCTCGACTCCTTCTCTGTACCCATTTCGGTTATAGTTGTCTCTATATTGGTTACGACCTTGGTTTCTAGAACCTTGGCACCAAGTATCTTGTCCAGACCCTTGGGCGTTGGCTCGAAAACCCACCACTTGGTCGTTCAAGAAGTTTGCCTCCTCCTCCATATTTGAGGGATCTGGCCTTGGCTCCTATCTTTTTGTCCCCATTGAATTCACCTTCTTGGGTCCAGCTCCTATGATATGCTTAGTAAGCAAATCCAACGATGTGGGAATATGAGCTAACTCCTGGTCACACTTTTCTTCTTTCCTGCATTAGTCCATAGTCAAACCAACAACATATGTACCAGCCACTACGTCTTCCTCCTGGGTGTGCCATGCCCTATTTAATTTTTTCACCCAGTCAAGAATGGTAGTGGCTTTCTCCCAGGTGTGACTCATCACTGCTCCTCCCACCACAGTGTCTGCTACAGCTTTGGTACTATTGTTTAAGGACTTGTAAAAAATTTCCAATAAATTGTCATCTGGAATCTTATGATTCGAGCACTTTGTCAACTTCTTCTTGAACCTCAGTCAGGTTTCATGTAGTGCCTCAGTTTTAAGTTGAAGTTGTAAATTTCGTCCTTAAGTTACAGCATCCTTGAAGGTGGAAAGTATCTTTCTTAGAAAGCTTGTTTGAGATCCCTCAAGTTTTTTATGGAGTTGTTGGGAAATTCTAATAACCATAATGTGGCTTCCCTAGATAGAGAAAAGGAAAAAAGTCTAAGTCTGATGGCATCTTGGTTGACTCCGGGCAACCTATACGCCTTGCATATTCCCATAAAGTTCATCAAGTGCAGGTTGGCGTCATCAGCTTCATGACCACTGACACCCCTTTCATGCTTAATAATTGAATCATGGTGCTCGTGATGTCAAATTTGGCCCCAATGGGCTGTGGTGGTGGTACAAATGCCCTAGTTGACCCGACTTCCTCAATGTATGGGTCCTCATCACCGAAGAACTGAGGGGAAAATCTATGACCTCTGTTGCCCCTTCTATGTCGACCAGCGTTAACAACCTCATCTCTAGAATCGTCTGCATCCTGAAGTGCAGCTTGCCAAACTAGCTCGGCTTGCCTAGCTTCTTTAGCTATACGGGCATCTCTCTTCTCCTGGTTCTCCATTCTACCCAGTGTTCGTTCAAGTTCGGGATTCAAAAGAATCAGGGGATTTCCACTACTCTGAGTGCTTGGCATTCACCGAGAAACAACCTGTGGATATCACAAACAAAAAGAAAACATAATTCAGGAAATAACAACCCAAAGTCAATTACAAGCAACTAATATAGTCTTAGCCGTATTCCCCGGCAACAACGCCACTTTTTGATAATGCTCAAGCTCACACCTCTGCTGAAGTATGAAGCGGACGTTGCCAATAAAGAATCCAACTAAGAGGTTGGGGTCGAACCCACCGGGAATATGGAAATAATAATAAAACAAAGTTATAACTGTGAATTAAATCAAGTTTTGCAAATAACTAGGGTATGTGTTCCCCATGGGTTCATAACTACTTCGGGTATACANAAATAATAATAAAACAAAGTTATAACTGTGAATTAAATCAAGTTTTGCAAATAACTAGGGTATGTGTTCCCCATGGGTTCATAACTACTTCGGGTATACATGTGATCAATCCCAATGCCTACTTGTAGAAATGATAACTAAGGTTCATCCAAATGACTGGTTGTCCCAATTGTATGACCATACTCAATCATCAGGTCACGTCTCATGAGCGATTTCAAAATAACCGTTATCAATATATTCCAAATTAAGCTGTCCTGCAACCACACCTCAAGTTAATACAATGATCATCAAGATCAAGGCTTTGTTGTAATTCTCTTTTCCTAATCTCTACCTCTCTAGGTTTAAGAAAATAAAGAATTCAGGAAAGTCCTAACGTTGTACACCGTTAAGAAACATTTAAGCATGAAGAGAATACAATACAAGATTTTTGCATTGATTTTGAATCACTTTTGTGCTACCCTAGTTTGTTAATCCTCCATTATTCCCACAACCCCTTGTTGTGGAGGTTTTAGTCTCTCATGATTGTAAGATTAGGATATACATTCACAGACAAACACATAATTAAATACTAGGATCAATAGCAGTAGTAGAGAGAAAAACTTCTTTGAATGTGAAAGAGTAATATAAAAAACAACTGATAAAGAAATCAAGAATTTCTCCCAAGAAGTGTTAATCACACAAAAGATACTCAGTTCTATGTTGTCTACTGATACTCTCCTTTTTCCACATGAAAATAAAACATAAAAGGTATTTATATAGATATCAGAAACCTTTTCCTAAGCTAATAGGGAGATTTTCCATAACTGGTGCCGCCTATTCCACGACTTGTCATACGACCTATAGCAGGATTTTATGGGTCGTGACTGCCTTTTGTACGTCTGTGGCTGGCTGAAACTTTGGATAAGTGTTGTGGACTTCTACCACTCATACCTCCTTACTACGAGTCGTATAATGCATCAATGGCTTGGTTCTAAGAATTCTGAAATCTTCTGGAATGTTTCACGAGTGTTGTGGTACGACTCGTACCTTCTTGCCACGACTCATATTGTTTATAGTGTCTGAAATTCCAAACAAGTCTTGAATAGTCACTGGATCTCATCACGGCTCATGGTACGGGTCATATGTAAGTGCTACGACTCGTGGGTTCCACCCATACCAAGAGGTTGCCTTGTGCAAATTCTCTAATGTTTTTCACGACTCCAATTATTTCTCGTATCATCCTAGCATGGCTCGTACTAAGAGTCATATGTTGCCTTCTTCTCTAATTCAGTCTTTTGAACTTTATCACGGTTCTTAACATGGCTCGTACAATCTAGGTACGACTCGTATTGAGATTGGTACTTTTTACTGATTTTCTACATTTTCAGGCTTCTTTTGCACATCTTTGCCCTGATACTTTTTTTCCCTAAAAAAAGTTCCTTATATCAATATAAACATATCTAAGTCCATGCTATATTCTTAGTTTTAAGCATCGAAAGTGCTGTAACTAACAGCACATCAACAAGTCATTGAATGCAACTCAAAAATACTATACGGTGATCGAGCAGGAGTTGCTAGGAATGGTCTTTATATTTGAAACATTTGGGGTATATCTGCTAGGAAGTAAGGTGATTGTTCATACTGACCATGAAGCTCTTCGATATTTGATGTCAAAAAAGGATGCTAAACCAAGGCTTATCAAATACATGTTACTCCTACAAGAGTTTGAGTTCGAGGTGAATAATCGAAAGGGACTGAAAACCAGGTAGCTGACCACTTATCCAGAATTGAGGTAGAGACAGTGTCGAAGGATGAAGTTGACATTGAGGATACCTTTCTAGGTGATACAGGTGTTGGCTGCAACACAAGATCTGATCCCATGGTTTGTCGATTATGCAAAATATTTGATAAGTGATATGATTCCTATAGATTTAAACTCCCATCTGAGCAAGAAGTTCTTGGACAATGTAAGGAAATTCTATTGGGATGAGACAAACTTGTTTTGTATCTATGCAGATGGGGTAATTCATAGATGTGTCCTAGAAGTTGAGATGATGAGTATACTTGAGGCCTGCCACTCATCCCTAGTTTGGGGTCATCATGATGGCATTCAGACTGCGTATAAAATCTTGCAGTGCAGGTATTACTGGCCTATAATTCATCAGGATGTTTATGGCTCTGCCAAAGCCCGTGATCAATGCCAAAGACAATGAGGCGTAACTCGTACACATGAGCTACCACTAACCCCAATCTTGGAGGTGGAGTTATTTTATGTATGGGGTATTGATTTCATAGGCCCATTTGTGAGCTCATATGGGAGGAAATATATTTTTGTTGCTGTAGATTATGTCCCAAAGTGGGTGGAGGCTGTTGCACTCCCTAACAATGAAGGAAAGAGTGTCACAATATTTTTGACAAATAACATAATGGCGAGATTTGGTACTCCCAGAGCCATTATCACTAATGGCGGTTCTCACTCCTGTAATTGCCTCTTTAGAGCCCGATTTGAAAAATATGGTGTGAACCATAAGGTGGCAACACTTTATCATCCTCAGTTAGGTAGGCAAGTAGAGGTCTCCAACAGGGAGATTAAGACCATTCTTGCCAAAATAGTGAGCACTAATTGAATGGACTGTCTAGAAAGCTAGATAATGCATTCCAGGCATACCGGATAGCATTTAAAACTTTGATTAGTAATTCGTCGTATCAGCTTGTGTTTGGTAAATCTTGCTATCTACCTGTGGAACTTAAGCAGAAGGCATTATAGGCACCAAAAGGTTAAATTTGGAGTGAAGTTAAGCCTCCAAGTTGAGGTTGGAGTAGATGAATGAATTAGATGAATTCCGATACTGAGCCTATGAGAGTGCAGCCAGGTATAAGGAAAGGATGAAGATGTACCATTACTAGAAGATTGAGAAGAGGGAATTTAATGCCTGTGAATTAGTCCTATTGTTCAATTCTAGGTTCCGCTTGCTTTCGAGTAACTTGAATTCCAAATGAATGGGACAATATAGGGTGGTGAAAGTGTTCCCATATGGAGCCATTGAACTAGAGAATAAAGATGGAAAAAGGTTCAAACTGAATGACAAGTGGGTGAAGCAGTATATGGGAACCACTGATGAGACAAAAGTAATTGATTCAGTGTATCTTGACAAAGTCTAAATGGTCAAGATACTCACGTCATGCTGCGAAATTAAATCAGGCAGTGCATGGGAGGAGACCCATGGGAAAGTTGGTAAACTCTGAGTAGCCAATCTACCCCTGAATGATAGTACCCTAAAAATAGAGTTACAGGCCAGGACTACGAGTGTCAGTAAGGACTGTGAGATATTGTCACAACTCGTAGTCTCAACTATACCAAGGAAGTGACCATATCATCGTGATGGAGTTCACACTACGAGTGGGTACTATAAACTGTACCTACACGGTACAAATCATAGTATTGACTGTAGTGATAGACCCATCCAAAGGGTGAGTGTGCCATTACACTCACCTACTGAGGCGAATAGGAGAGCCTAGAGAGCCACATGTATGTTCCTACACCCATCGTAGTTTGATTCTTTGAGGATAAAACATATTTTCTTGTGGAGAGTGGAGTGGTACCTGTTTTGTGTTTTTGGTTTCACCTGAGTTGTTTCTTTTCCCTAGGGTATGCTATCTAGTAGAACCAACATGTTTAGGATGTATGTTTTGTTTAATTAGTAGTAGTCTAGATGTACTTAGCATCCAAGTAAATGCACATGTGTTTGAATTTTGAAAATTTTTGAAAAAAATAGCCCCCTCTAAATTGTTATGATAAGCAGTGTGTATGTTACTGTAAAGCATAACCAATATGGATCTTTTCATGGCATTAGAGATATGAGCAGGACTAATTGTAGTGTAACTATGCATGAACTAGATAGGTAGTAGTATGATATAATCCTGTGCTATGTGAGAGTGAGGTACTTACTTAGTCGCCTCTGTGTATATGATCTAGAACTTACCTAGTTAGTCTTGCTTAGGTCAAAAAACAATTGTTTAGGAAAGGATCATAGCCCATTTTTGATTTAGCCCACTATTAGCCAAAAGTTTCCTACCAAATGAAATAAGTATCCTTTGATCCCAATGTTTTAGCTTGAATGAGACCTTTCCTTTGATTAGCCCATTTACCTTCTCACTTTTTTATAATGAACTTATTTTGGCGTTGGTCCCTCCTTAGACATTATGTACCTCAAATCAGGAAAAATGCCTAAGTTAAGGATGGCTACTATAGGGGTGCATAGACTATGTGGGGGAGATAAAGAAAAAGCTAGATAGTGAAAAGAGGTGGGTGTGGTATGAAAAAGAACAGAAAAATAAAAGAAAAAGAAAAGAAAAAGAAAATAAAATAAATAAATAAGAGAATTGAAAATACAAAGGAAAAGTGAAAACTGAAAAACAAACCACACCCATAAGTTGAAAGCAGAATAAAAGGAAAAAAGGGAGAAAATGAGAGAAAAAGGTAGAAGTGGAGCTAGAATCCATGTAGTGCCAAAGAGGGTTCACCATACCTGTCCCCAAGCCTACATTACAAGCCAAGAAAAGTCCTATAGTGATCCTAATTTCACTGTTTGAAAAATCAAAGTGGAGAAAATAAGGTCAAGCCTATGGTATCACATGCACAGTGTTTGAACGTTTTTGTGAAAGTGAGTGCTTTGTTGCTAGTCCTAGTGGCTGATATGCATATCATCATGAGTATATTGGGCTTTATTTATTGTGACAGTACATGCGTTGTATTATGAATTGCTAGTGTCTATGTAAATAGAATTAGTACATGCTCAGTTGTCAGTTGATAATTTGATGCTATCCTCAGATCCCTTTGTGTCATGGTGATTCGCTACATTGTGTGCTTAGCCTTCTCAGTTTGTATTGTTTGAATTGGGGCATCTGGTCCAGGAAATCCTAGGGGTCCTCTNCAAGAGTTTGACACGTCGACTATGAGTCTTCTACATTTCTTTCTAATTAAGAGCCATTTGTGTAGCAGTATAGTTTTGTTTTCCTAAGGACATGCAAAGGTTCTATGTTGAGGGTGTTGATGTGCCAGTTTTAAGGCACTTCTTATGCTTAAAACGAAGGAAATGTGCTAGTACTTAAGAGTGTTTATATGGATATATGGTATGTTTGCTATTGTTGTAGGGAAAATCAGTTCCAGGAGTTGGATTGATGAAAAAAAAGGGGCAGAAAAATACTTCCTATGGGTCACAGCATGACCTATACCATCTGGGTATGAGTTATTTCTACTGCTCATGAGAATGAAGCATAGAATCCAAAAGTGAAGAACCTCATGGTACGACATGGAATCAAGATTCATGACAAGATGGTATGACACATACCAGAAGCTCGTAGCTAGAAGCAGAGAACCAGTAGGTTGGAATTTTCAAGGCACGAGTTGATTTCACGGACCGTACTAGAATAGTATGAATCGTAGTGAGAGTCCGTAACATGATAATCAGAGATGCTAAATTTCAAAAGTCCATATCACGACTGCAAGTTATGACTCATAATGACCTACCTACCATGAGTTGTACTAAGTACCCATACCTGAGAAAATCAGAAGTTGCTAGACTATGTATGATCACTGACCACAACTCATAGCATTCTACTACGACTCATAAGTTATCCCGGCGTTGCAGTCCTTGTTAATTTAGGAAAGGATTTGTAAGGATTATATAAATACTTTCTTTTTAGTTTTTATTATTATTCCAATTTTAAAATATAATTGAATTTTCCTAAAATTACTTGGAGATTGAATTTATAGATGAGGTTTGAACAAAGTTTCTACATTGTATTCTTGATTTTCAACGAGTATTCTAGCAATTGATACTTGGGGTTTAATTCCTTCAATATTGTAAGTTCTTAGTTATGATTTCTTCTATGTTTTCTAATATTGTTCTTGCAATTATGAGTAGCTAAACTCCCACAAATAGGATTGTGGGAACTGTGCTGGAATAACAGAGTAGGGTTTAACACAAAGTAATTCCAAACCAATACAAATGTGTGTATTGTTTTTCCTTTCATTATAATTGATTCTTAACGGTGCACAATGTTAGGATTAGCCCATATTCTCTACTTGCTTGAATCTAGAGAAGTAGAGATTAGGAAAAATGAAATACACTTGAAACTTTCAACTTTCAATTAATAGCTTGAGCTGAGGTCGCAGAAAAGTTAATTTGGAATCATTGACAAGGGTTAGTTGGAAACGCTTAGGAGACCTAATCAGGTGAATGAGTATAGTAATCTAATAGGGGTGAGCCAGTCATTTAGATGAGAGTAACTTATTGATTATGCAGGTTAAGTATTGAAATAGATCACAAGTGTAGCAGATCCTACGTATTTATGAATCCACAGGGAACACTTTACTAGTTAATTGCATATCTTTGGTAACAACACCATTTCACAAAAGTGTTACTTCTTATTTCTACAAAACCTCCCTTCAGAAATAACTAAACTAAAAGCGTAAATAATAGCAATAGTCGTAATCATTACCATATTTCTCTTGGGATTGACCCCAACCTTAGTTGGATTCTTTATTTGACGACGACCGCTACATAATTCTTTTGAGGTGTACTTTGGGAGTTATCAAGGTACAACAAAGGAAAGAATCTATTGCTTAAACCATGACGTAAAAGCTGTAATTTCAACTTGCGGATCATTTGATGAACCATAGATTAAGATTAAAGAGGTTACAAGTCTAGGAGCAGCTTAGGAAAGCAAATACAATATGTAGATTCAAAGTATGAACCATAAATTGTGAAATAGATAACCTTCTTCATAAGCAACACAATATTAGTGGCCATGGCCATCATTATTTGATCGTGTTCTTGGTTCTTCTTTATCAAGTGGGTCATGGATGGAACACTAACATGTATACCTCTACTTTTGTCACTAGCGTGCCACGCCTGGTTATTCTTTGTAATTCTATAAAATATAGTGGCAATGTGGTTCTATGTCTTGTTCATAAAGCATCCTCGGGCTGCATTATTAACCACTGACTGTATAAGGTAATCTAATTTAGTATAGAACTTTTCAATGAGTAAGTTCTCGAGGAACCCATGGGTGGGTGCCCTAAGAAAATATTGCTTAAATTGTTCCCAAGGTTCAAATAGTTATTCCCTAGGTAGCTGTCAAAAGTGAAAAATCTTATCACGTTATTTTGACTTTTTGCTCGAGGGGAACCACTTCTTTAGGAACACATTTACTAGCTTTGTCCAAGTGTTTATGGAATTCGAAGAAAGACAATTAAACTAATCACGGGCCTCTCCCCGTAGTAAGTACTTGAAAACCCTTAGCCAGAAGGCCTCATCAGAAATGTTGTTCTGCTTATGCATAGTGCACACCTCCAAGAAACTTTTTAGATGTTGGTGCAAGTCTAATTATACATTTGACCCTTTATATTGAGCAATGTGTATGTGCCCGCATCTATTTTGAATGTGGGGGAATTCACACGGCGTGGTACTATTACATTTGTGCAATCAATGTCATCATTTAGCTCTGCAAATATGTTTTTCACATCTCCTGGTTGAAGAGTAACAACTACATACCTGTTTCACTAACCACAACAAATGTAGTGTGATTGAGTAAATCAAGACACACAAATTAAAATTCTTTTACTTAGTAGAACCAATTATCTAAGTCTCTAAAAATGGTGCCATGATTTGTGAATGTCCAAATCCCCTCATTTTCATGAGTATGTGTACAATATCGCTAGAAATATGATTAACCCAACTAAGAGTAGATGTCAAATCCATAGGTACTTACTGTTGGTTTAGAAACTAAGATTAGTGAATAAGTGATTTTATGCCTTAAGATGGTATTCTAGTTAATTGATAATGAGAGAAGTAAAATAAAATTGACATCTAATTGCAAAAAGTTAAAATCAATGAGAGATCAAACTAAGATTGTGTCCTCGCCTAGGCTTGATCCACCTAGATACCTAATATGTTGGGAGTTATCAACACATATATACTTCTTTTCATAGAGTTTTGCATGCCTTTAAATACTTATTTAAGTAAAAACTAACTCTATTGTTGCTAAGTTTCAGGAACCCAATGAGATGATAAAAGGAGGAAAAAAATTCACTGAAGCCTGCTAGAAACAGAGCAAGAGATGGACCATCATTTCATTTGATGGTCCATACATTCAGCATTCTTTTGATCCAAAAACAACATCTAGGTGGTATGCAACTAACAGTTAGAATGGTGGACCATCTTCTCAAATGATGGTCCGCCAACCAAATGAAGGATCAAGAAACATCAAGGAACATAATAAAGCAGTTGACGGAGCAAAGGGAGGATCGTCTCTCCAAAAGATGGTCTATCAATCAAGAGACGAACAAGACCAGGCAGGATTGTAAAAATGGACCGGCTTTCCAAAATATTATCCATCCCTAAACAATTGGGCCCTTCGAATTTAAATAGGATTGGAGTTTTAGAGACTTAGTATAAATAGTATTTTTCATTCTTTTTGTGGAGTTTGTTAGAGAGTTAGATTTTTAGCTTTTAGAAATAGTGTTAGCTAGTTTTTTACATTGATTTCATAGATTTGAAACTGATGTTGGAGATCAAGTTGCTCAATTCAAGTTTTCGTCTCTCATCATTGATTTTGTGATTAGGAATATTTTTTACTTGCTTTCTTCTTCTTATTTTGCTATGGGTATCTAGACCCAAATCTAAGGTTATGAAACCAATGGGTTTGTGAAACCTAATGATCTTAATTGGGTGAAATTAATAATAGACTTGAGAATATTTGGTTGATATGAAGTTTGTAAAGTGTGATTGATGATGCAACTCATTCAGTCCTTCCCAAATTGCCTTTATTGTGATTGAAAGAGCCAATTTAGATTTAGGTAGTATCGACCATGTAACACCCCAAAAGTTTTTAAAATCAAACTCAAGAGTTTAAACGGAGAAAAAAGGAAAATGTTGCACTAGGTCACAGGATGACTCATCCAGTGACCCGTGAAGTACTCCACGAGTCGTGAAGTGACTCATGAAGTGGGTGGAAGCTGTGGTAAGGGGGTGACCATGGATGGAGCACGAGTCGTGGTGTTACCTCGTGACACGTGAATTTAGATATGGTTAGAGTTGTCGATTTAAGGTGGAAAATTCCAGTAGACTTCACGAGTGGATACCACGAGTCGTCTCCTACCTCATGACTTTTGAAGTCCCTCATGAGGACTGGCATAGTCAATTTTTCCAGTGATTTTAGTAAAGGTATTTTTGTAATTCCTAAGCTCCTAAATCCTAAAATACGTTGTTTTGTGGTTATTTTCAGGGAGATTGAGGGAGTTAGTTGATCATTCTCCCGCACTTCTCTAATGATCACCTTGATACAGTACAGAGAATTCAGACAGTTCATCCCAGAGCTAAAGCTAGGGCTTTCAGATGCAGATTCTCAAGGTTCTTCGAAGAATTTCTACTCTAGGGATGTGATATTTCAATAAGGGAATTGCTTTTCCCTTGTTCCCCAAAATCCTCATGAGAACTTTATCAGTTCTAGCCCTTTTAGGATCAATGTTAGGGTTGTATTTCGGTTAGATTATGATTTTCCTTCTTTTTATAATTCTCATGATTCTTGAACGTTGTTATTAGTTATACTTCATGTTGATATCTCTTTTCACGAAATATGTGTTTTATCCCTAGTTTGTAAAATGTCAATTGAAGAGTCTTGCAATATTGTCTAGATACGAATATTGCTTGATTCTGATAGTTGCCTTCTGATCACAGTGAATGTACAACAATGTGATTTGAAAGTTGATCTATTGAGCATTCAGTCTTAGTCAGTACTCAACATTTTCCATGTCTTACAGAATTGTCATCTGATAAGTTTGATTATCCCAGTCTCTTCAAGAGATTAGTAAATCTCCATAGTCTCAGCTATCAATGGTCAGGTCGTTCTTTAGACGATTACGACACTTTCAGGTAAAACAATTCTGACAAGTCTTAGAACCCTTAGTTTTAGTTATCAGGTCCTTCAGGCTCTCAGGTTACATCCAGATAAGTATTCCTGACATATTTCTTTGGACATCAGGTTCAAGCTATTAGCCTAGTGGTCACAGTTAGAATTTCCAATGGGAGTAGGACTTAGTACCGAGCAAGCTGGGGTTCAGCGCACCCAGGTTCCTAGAACTACATTTTCACCATAGGTTATTAGCCCTAATAGGCCTCAGACAGTGATGACACTAGCTATCCCTTTATACCCTGGAAAATTATATTGGGTCCTACCGATGGGGTGTATACATCGAACTCCACATTTAGCTCACACGGTTAAATGTAGGTTATAGACACTCTCATATTTTAGTTTGGATCAATTCAGTATAGTCTCAATTTTAGTTCATGTCAGTTATTCAGATTACAGTATATAGTTATGATCCTCAATCAGTACCTGTGTTACGTTGTTAGAGTTATTCGGTGTTTATTAGTTCAGTTGTGTATTTCTACTATTTTTATTTACATCTTGCATACTCTGTACATCAAAGTACTGATGCATATTTCCCATGTTCTATCGTATTATGATACAAGTGCGGGTTCTCAGTGGCAGCATCGTTAGTAGTTCCCTTCGGACGATTTCAGCAGCAGTATCTTTTGGTGAGTCCTCACCTCTTGAGGACGAGAGCATCTTTTCAGTTTAGTTTCCCTTTTAGAAATATTTGAGAGTTAGCTAGGGACATGTCCCAACAACTCCTCAGTTCCTAGATCTCTTTCAAAAAAAGTACCATTTTAGTATGTTTTGCAATTATTTCATAGATTTTTAGTATCTTATCAGATGTTTCTTAATTTTTTGAGAAAGTCATTTATTTATGTTTTTATTAGATTCTGCTTCTATTTAATTCAGTATACTAGTGTGACGTTTAGCCATGGCTTATCTTGGTCACTTGTGGCATAAAGTACCGTGTCACGTCCTAGGTGTACACTCGGGTGGTGAAAAACTTGATATCAGAGCCCTAGCTTTAGAGTATCCTAGGATGTTTGAAAATCGCGTCGAGTAGAGTCTTTTTCATGGGTGTGAAGTGCACCACTCTTATGATGGGCAGACTACTGGACATTATATGGAAATCTCCCTTTTGTTCATGATCTTTATCTTGCACTAAGCTAATCGCAAAAATGTCCTCCTAATCCGTGCTCTACTCTTTTCAAATAACAATGCCTCCAAAAAGAGGAAACGGAAGAAGGATCGGGAATGCAAACCAACTAGCCTCACCAGCTCCCACAGCCCCTCAGGATGACCAGGTGTCCCCCGTAAAGTTTCGAGCAGTGATTCAAATGTTGGCTCAAGTAGTGACCAGTCAGGCCAACCAGCCGGTGGTACCGATCAACACTAATGGGTCTGCAGCTGCGACAAGGGTCTGGGATTTCAGATGGATGAACCCTCTGGTGTTTCATGTGTCTAAGGTTGATGAGAACTCACAGGAGTTTGTTGATGAGGTACGGAAGTGTCACGACCCAGTCTGCACCCTGGCCGAGACACGATTCTTGGTGTCACAAGTGACCCCAAGCTAACCCATGGTCTAACATCACACTGGTAAACTAAGAAAACATAAGCGGAATATTTAAATAAATAAGTCACTTAAGAAAACTGATTTGGTAAGTATCAATACATCTGAAATACAATACTGAAAATTTGTGTCTATGTCTGAAAGCCATCTACTCAATGATGAGTTGCTAGGACAAACCCCCAGCTAACCCTAAAGTCTAACTGAAAGTAACTACTGAAAATAAATATCTTCCTCAAAAGATGAGTACTCACCAAATGTTGCTACTGATATCGTTTGAGGGAAACTAGTGGCAATGCTGGGATTGAGAACTTGTGCCTGTATTATGATACGATACAACATAAAAGGTATGCATTAGTACTTTGAATGTACTGAGTAAGTGAGAGATATAGTAAGCATGAAAAAACAAGTAACCGAACTGAAATGACATGAAATGACCAACTAAAATACTAAAAACTAATACAATTGAAATATAATTGATATGGTCAATAATGACCCTGGCTGATGGTCATAGACATTTCATGGATCTGAAATACTGAGCTGAGTTAAACTGAACTGAACTAAACTGAACAGAGACTGTACTGACTAGTGGTAGAGTCTATAACCGATATATAACCACGTTAGATAGATGTAGAGTTTGATGTATACGCTCCATCTATAAGACCTAATATATCTTTCCAGGGTTTAAAGGCATGAATTGAGTGATCACAAATCTGGACCCATTAGGACAAAAATAACTTATGGTGGCAATGTAGTTCTGGGAACCCGGGTGGGATGGAACCTCGACTCTCTTGGTGCTAAGTCCTACTCCTACTGGATGGTCCTAACATGAATATTACTACCAAGTTGATAGCTCGAAGCTGGGGCCCAAGACTAAGTCAAGGATACTTACCTGGAAGTACCCTGAGAGTCTTATCAGACCGAATATTGTAACTGGTGTTTTAAGATTGGTCAAAGGTGCTTATTTGGAAGCGTCATAATTGTCTAAAGAACAAACTGATAACTAGTAACTAATTCTGATAATTGATATCTTGGAGGCATTACCGAAACCTCAAGAAAAGACTATAGTCAAACTGGTTAGCTGGTATTTCTGAAAATACTGAAAATGCTAACATTATGACTGAAACTAGACTAGCATACAACTGACTGAGAATTCAACTAATATTAATAACATGGGAATTCTAACACTAATAGAATCAAGCAACATGAATAACTAATAAATTATGTAAGACTCTAATTATTGTATTCAAGAGCTAGGGCTAAAACTCATTTACAAGAAGCAAGTATCCACATGATTTCTAAGTAATGGAAAAATATAGAATCTAACAATATGAACAACATTCCACATGAATTTAATCGAATCCTGACTAAAAGATTACTAAATATTGAAACCTCAAGACTAGGACTGAGAAGAAAATTTAAATGGATTTTGGGGCACAAGGAAATGAAAATTCCCTCGCTAAATTCTGACATACTTAGTGATGAAAACCCCAGTGAAAACACTTGAGAAGATATGAGAAGAAGGAGTTGAACCCTTGCCCTACTCTGAGCTTCCTGATTGAGTCTCTACATTTCAGACTTTGAGGAAAGGAGGGGAATAAAGAGTGAACGTCGATTACCCTTCCAAATCACCTGAATATAACCCAAAATGATGTAGTTTAGGGATTAAAAAGGTGGGAAGTTACAAAATAACCCTGCATGAAAATCTGGAAACTGCCCGACAGGGGCCAACGGGTCACACAACGAGTCGTTGGTTGATACCTTGACTAGTTGGGACCAGTTGTTGGTCCTGGGCCTGGAATTAGGGCTCACTAGAATTTGGCAATGGGTAGGGACCACGACTCATTGGATGAACCAATGGGTCGTTGGTACCTCTCGTGTCACTGGTAGGATTATTAACAAAAACTGGGAACCCCACTAACAGATGACACAACGACTCGTTGGTAGAACCAACGGGTCGTCGTATATGTCGTGGTCAACACTGCCTGGTCTTGAAATATGGCGACGGGTGGAGAGGATGACTTGTTAGAGGTGATAACAAGTCGTTTGTTCCACTCATAGCTTTTAGGAGATTCTTGGTGGATTTCTGAACATGGGTTACAACGGACCACAGGACGACTCGTGACTCCTTCCAACGAGTTGTCCTATGCCTCGTTGGTTCCTGATGGGAAATTTTGCAGAGCTAACAATGATTCAAATAATGGACCATTAGAGGTGACAACGATACGTTGTTTGGGTTATTATGGGATAAAATTTTCTAGTGTCCCTAGGTTTTTCTTGCCAGGTCTGAGTTTGGTCTAGGAAAGTTTTGGGGTGTTACACTATCTCCCCCTTGGGATCATTTGTCCTCGAATGAAGGCTAAAACTGTTGGAAAACTAGGAAAAGAGCTGCAATTCCCAGACTCAGACTATGAACTGATTTCTGAAGGAATGACTGACTCAAAACTGTTTTAACTATGCTAACAGAGTTGATGTAACTAGGATGCATATTGAAAATTTGAATAGAGCTGATGAGTACATAATTGAACAGAGTTTGAGGAGGAATTTAATATCTAATGTTGAAACTAAACTAGAAGGAAATAAATAAGGGTATTTAGCTATCATGTCTGCTTTTGCCTCCCATGTGGCTCCCTCAACTAGCTGGTTCCTCCACAAGGCTTTCACTGAAGTGACTTCCTTGTTTCTCAACTTATGAACTTGACGATCTAGGATCTGAACTGGGACCTCTTCATAAGAGAGACTATCCTTCACCCCCACACTGTCTAGTGGCACAACTGAGGTTGGATTGCCGAATGCACTTCTTCAACAATGACATATGGAAGACTGGGTGCGCAAATGCTAAATCTGAAGGTAATTCTAACTCATAGGCCACATTGCCAATTCGCTTCAGAATCCTGTAGAGTCCTACATACCTCGGATTGAGTTTTACTTTCTTCCCAAACCTCATCACCCCATTCATGGGTGAAATTTTCAGGTAAACCCAATCATCTACAACAAAGTCTAACTCTCTACTCCTTATATTAACATAAGATTTTTGTTGGCTTTGAGTTGTTTTCAACCTTTCCCTAATAAGTTGCACTTTATGCATAGCTTCATGGACTAAGTCTGGCCCTATCAAGGTAGAACCTCCCTATAGGGGACCTACACCTCATACCAATGCCTCAAACGGGGCTATCTGAATACTGGAGTGATAGTTGTTGTTGTACGCAAACTCAATGAGAGGCTAGCGATCATGCCAACTGCTCTTGAAGTCGATCATGCAGGCTCTCAGCATATCTTTTAAGGTCTGAATAGTTCGCAGCTTGTCCATATGTCCCAGGGTGAAAAGCTGTGCTGAGCTTGACCTGAGTATCGAGTCCTTTTTTCAAAAATGCAAGGTGAACCGGGTACCTCTATCTGAAATGATGGACAAGGGAACTCTATTAGTCTGACCAATTCCCAGATGTACAGCCTAGCATAATCCTCAGCTGAGTCCATAGTTTTGACTAGGAGGAAATGTGCTGACTTGGTCATCCGATCTACTATCACCCAAATTAAGTCATGCTGCCAGCGAGTACGACGTAGAACTGTAATAGGGCCCATATTCACTTCTTCCCACTTCCACGTGGGTATGCTGATATCATGAGTCATACCCCCAGGTCTATGATATTCCACCTTAACTTGCTGGCAGCTCGAGCACTTAGCCACAAATTCTTCAATGTCTCTTTTCATGTCGTTCCACCAGTAGATATCCCATAGGTCATGGTACATTTAGTGGCACCTAGGTGGATAGAATATATGGAGTTGTGTGCTTCTACTAGTATTTGCTGTTTCAAGTAACCTACATCCGATACACAATGTCTACCCTAGTAACAAAGCACACCATCTCCTCCTTTGGAGAAAGCCTCTACTTCTTTTCTGAGAACTGCTTCTTTCAGCTTAAACAGTATGGGATCTTCATCCTGCCTTGACTTAACTTCAACAACTAACGAGGAATCTGACCCACTTTGCATTACTAGTTTTCCCTCAGTTGACTCGACCAATTGCACTGCCAATCAAACTAACCTGTGAATATCCTTTGCCTGTTCTTTTCTGCTCTCATTAACATTAGCAACGCTCCCCATGGACATTCTGCTTAGGGTATCAGCCACCACATTAGCCTTCCCCCAGTGGTATAGCACACTTATGTCATAATCCTTTAGTGACTCCAACCACCTCCTCTGACGAAGGTTCAAATCCTTCTGACTGAACACGTAATGAAGGCTCTTGTGATTGGTGAAAACATCCACATGAACCCCATAAAGATAATGCCTCCAGATCTTCAAAGCAAACACCACTGCTACCAATTAAAGGTCATGAGTCGGGTAGTTCTTTTCATGAACCTTAAGCTGTCTGGAGGCATAATGTAATGCCCCGGAAGTGCCTAATATTAGACCCGTGATTTAAAAATGAAAGTTGGCTGAATCTGGGAAAAATCCCACAGAACGGGTCACCCAACCAACGAGCTGTGGGAAGTAGTTGTGGGGAGTTTTTTTCTGGTTACAGTGGGAAGTAACAAGTGAAATAATGAACCATTTCGTTATGTGGAGTCGTGGTGGGAATTGATCCTCAGCCTATGGGGTAGTAACGGGTCGTTGGACGACCCGTTGTGAGGAGCCATGGATCTTGGTCACCAGTCATCGGAAGGAATATTAATAATCTCCAGTTAATTGAATGGAATAAAACCACGACTCGTCGGAGGAAAGAATAATTCATGGTGTCGCTAATGGGAAGGATTGGTACAGGTAATGAAGGGGAAACAACGAACGACTTAACAGCTCGTTGTCTAAAGGGACGACTCATCCTGTCGAGTCATGTCATCGAATTTGAGAAGATGAGACTTGGCAGTGGAGACGACAGAAGGATACCACGAGTCGTGGTATCCACAACCGATCCGTTAGTTCAGTCATGGCTACCACAAGTGTAGAAATTTCAAGAATTTTGTTAAGGGTATTTTCATCATTCCTATGCTCTAAGGTCCTAAACTATGTAATTTTAAGTTATTTTTTGAATATATTAAGATAGGTTAAGTCCTTATAACCTATTCAAAACCTTTGTGTCACGCCCCGCCTTGGGGGGTATGACTGGCACCTGGTGCCCTATTAGGACCTGAACTGCTAGACTACTAAGCCTAAGCACATCTGGTGTCTGGCTGGCTCTATCTCTAATTCACGGAATCAACGGGCTATATAGCGGCTGTAAATATAGCCTCGGGCCGACTAGGCCTATAGCCACCTGTACAACAACAACAGCTAACCAGAATCATATCAATAAAAGGGAGCTTATGCGGGCCGACAAGGCCACCATGCTGACTAGTTACTTCTGAATCAAAATAACAGATGCTAAACAGCTACGTGACTGACAAGGTCACCACTACTAACTG
>JACEIK010007685.1:58897-71936 GCA_018107945.1 Datura stramonium
CCCGACTAGGGATTTACAGGTTGGGCTCCATGTTTTCTCATATGGGTATGTCGGTTATAAGAATCTCCCATTGTTCCGCATGTTTTATACATTATTATGTCTATGTTAATTTGGCTCATGTGATGATTTATAAAGTTCCTCTTATGACTATGGTAATGAATGGATTACGAATGATTTGAAAACCTTGAGCCTTATGTTATCGTATGATAATTATGTTATGAGCATGTTGTTCCATCCTTATGACCTCTTATGAGTTTATACATATTATAAAATGTCTGTTTTACTTACCTTGTATACTTGGTACATTCCACGTACCGACCGCATACTCTATTCTGTATTATTTCATAATACAGGACTTGGCTCTCAAGCTCAGCCCCCGCTCGTAGTCAGTATTCAGAGTTAGCATCTTGCATTGTTGGTGAGTCCTCATCTCCCAAGGACTAGACTTATTTATACTTTCTCTATGTATTTTAAGTTTTAGCTTTGGTCTTGTACCATCAACTCGTCATGTTTAGAGGCTTTTCAGACAAAGGATGTATTCAGCTTCAGATTGTGTATTATGTTGTTTTGTTTAATTTAGACTTCTGCTCAGTTTATCATGTTGATTCTTCAGTTTTATTGATCGAGTTAGATGTGTGCTTGTGCCATGGGTCGACTTGGAGTGTCTCAGGGCTCCTTGTCCCGTGTTGCGATCTGGGCCTCCGTTCGAGTTGCGACAAACTTGGTATCAGAGCAATAAGTTTAAAGTGTCCTAGGGTATCTAAAAGTCGCGTTAAATAGAGTCTTTTTCATGGCTGTAAAGTGTGCCACACTTATGACGAAGAGGCTATGAGACATTTAGGAAATGTTCCGTTCTTTCATGATCTATGTCATGCGATGATATATCTCTCTATCCTTCTAATCCGTGCTATTCGCGATTGCAGAATTATGGATCCCCGCAGAGTAAATGGTAGGAGGAATGGGAATGGAGATGTTCACGAGTATGGAAATGGGAATAGGCACCAGCAGGCCCCACCAGTTCAGGAGCATCATACATCGGAGCCGATTGCCTATGCTGAGTTTTGGGCAGCTATTCAGATGCTCGCGTAGGCTTTGACTGCCCAGGTTAATAAACAAGTGCTGGTGCATCTCCCTAAAGAACGGGAATGTGGCAGCTGCTTGAGTCAGGGATTTTCTAAGAATAAACTCACCAGAGCTCCTTGCGCCAAAAGTAGATGAGGACCCGCATGAATTCATCGATGAGATTCTGAAGATCACACAAGTCATAGGGTGGCAAATGGGGAGTGTGTTGACTTGTCCTCTTATTAGATGAAAGGGGTTGCACATATTTGGTTTAAATAGTGGAAAGATAGTAGGGCAGTGGGAGCAGGCCCTATCAGTTGGGAAGAGTTTCTTGTAGCCTTTTTAGATTAGTTCTTCCCTCGTGAGATGACAGAATTGAAGGCGGTCGAGTTTGTAAATCTAAAGCAGGGTGACATGTTGGTTCAGGATTACGCTTTGGAGTTCACCCGATTATCCAAGAATGCACAAAAGTTAGTGGTAGACCAGAGGGCTCGAGTGAGCTGATTTGTGCATGGAGTGGCGGACTACCTAGATAAGGATTGTAGGATCTCCATGCTGCATCGAGACATAGATGTTTCCCACATAATGTTGCATGCCCAGCAGATGGAGATAGTATATCAAAAGCAGAGAGAGGCCAAGAGGGCCAAGACAGACAATTATGGGATTTCTAAGCCTAGATCGGGGGGTGGACAGCACCAGCAGTCTCATCAAAAGTCTTTTGCTCGAGCACCAACATCAGCTAGTACACCATCTAGATCACAATGGGATCGGAGAAGCAGGGCTTCAGATTGAGGGGCCAAGGTAGTATGCAGATAGAGCACACCTTCCCAACTTGTGCAAGGTGCGGCAAGAATCACCTAGGGAGGTGCCTAGTTGGCTCAGATGCTTGTTTCGGGTGTGGCAAACCCAGACACAGACATAGAGAAGTCTACACACAATTGAAAAGTTTTTATAGAGAAGTCTACACAAAATTGAAAAGTTTTTTAGAGAGAAGTCTTACAATCTAGTTTTGAGAGTTAGTTTTATTTTGAGATACAATTGTAAAGTTGTTCTTCCGAATTTTGCATTAATCAAGTGAAGGTTCTTCCAATCATTGTTGTAAGTATTATTTTAAGCTTTTTCCTATGAATGTTATTAAATTACTTATTAACATGATAGGCTAAAACTACCACAACTAGGGTTGTGGGAACCATGGTGAATTAACGAACTAAGCCAAGCACGAAGTGATTCTAAAACCAATACTAAACGGTTATATTGTATTCTTTTCATCTTTAACAATTGTTAATGGTGTACAACATTAGGAAGTGCCCGAATTCTTTACTTTGTTTGGTCGAAGAGGTAGAGATTAGGAAAAGAGAATTCCAATGGAGCCTTGATCTTGATGATCATTGTATTAACTTGAGGTTTGGTCGCAGGGTAGATATATTTGGAACTTATTGATAACGGTTATTTTGGAACACTCATGAGACTTAGTCGAGTAATTGAGTAAAGTCATTCAATAGGGATTGGTCAATCGTTTGAATGAACCTAAGTTATCAGTTCTATAAGTAAAGTATTGGAATAGATCACTAGTGTAAAACTCGAGGTAGTTAAGGATCCATGGGGAACACTTACCCTAGTTAATTGCATAAATTTGGAAACAACCACTAACCTCTCAACATTGTTACTTATTTTTACAAATCCCCCCTCTTAGGTAATAATCGACTAAAAAGCTTAAGCACTAGTGTGTTTTCTACATCCTTCAATATTCCCTGTGGAATCGACCCCAACCTCTAGTTGGATTCTTTATTTACAACGTCCTCTTCATACTTCAGTTAGAAGTGTGGTTTGAGCATTATCAAAAACTGGCGTCGTTGCTAGGGAATACGACTTAGGATTAGATTAATTGCTTGTGCTTAACTTTTATTCTTTACCTCCTATTTTTTTGTTTTTCTTTTATTTTTTGACGTGTCACGCGGCAACATGGTAAAACAAGCAGCCAATATTTGACCACGGTCCCAACAGGTATCTTGATGAAGTCTGAGTAATCAAGATACCTGTGTCGTGCCGCGATGTTAAATCAGGCACTACTTGGGAGATAACCCAAGGTAAATATTTTTGTTTGTTTTAATTTTTTGTTCAAGTGTGCAGGTGATAGGTCATGATTTACATCAAAAATTGAGCCTAAGTATCGAAAATGGGGAGCAATACAGACGAACATGTGCATTGGGCATCGTTCAGGCCAAGCAGCACAACGCCTGGCGCGAGGCACAGGCACAAGTGTCGCATGGACTAGCGCGACGCAGAGGTGATATAGCAGCAGTACAAGGCGCGACGTGTAGGGACACTAGTGCATACAGGCCCACGACATGCACCAACCTTTGCGCTTTCACTGGTGCCTCGCACAGCGGAATTGGCGCGTCCAGCTCCGCGTGGCGAAGCATGTCTTCAGGCGGAACTTTTAAGGGAAAACCTGGAATTTCTAGCTTTTAAGGAGAATTTTAAAAAGCCTAGACCTAATTTTTCAGGTCATTCTTGTGAGACCACGCTGCACCACCATAAAATCCTAAGAAAACTCTCTCAAATCTTCATCTTTTCACCAAAATCCTTCAAACGTTTTTACCCAAAACACAAAGTTTAACATTTTTCTTGAAATACATCCATCAATGGCTCCAAAAGTAAACAAAGGGAAAGAAGTGGCTTCATCAAGTCAAGGGTCTAAAAGGGAAAGAACAACTAGTGAAGGGGAGCATGAGGATGATAGGATTACACCACAACCATTGAGGCGATATGGGCTCCGTTGGATCACAGAGCAAGAAGGTAAGAAATGGTTTAAAGATCACAAAGAATCCAAGTACTCCCATGACATGTTCATTGATAGAAAAAGTTTAGCATGTGTATTTCCTCATATGGTAGATAGATTGCACACCCTTGGTCTTAATTTTGAGTTTAATGCTCTGGGTGATTGTAACTTAAATATGGTGAGGGAATTCCTTGCAAATTGGATGCCAAAAGAGAGGTCAAACTAAGTTAAGATTTGGGGTCAAATTATTGAGTTTGCACCCACAACTTTGAATAGACTACTTGGGACACCTCATGTAGACTCACAACCCTTTGTTGACATGGTGAAGAAACCTTCTTATAGGAATATTAGACATACTTTATGTGGCCCTAATTCTATTGCACAATGGACCTGCCACCAACAACTTGGGTATCATGTTTCACTTTCATATGCTCACTTATGTAGAGAGGCACGAGTATGGTAAAAAATAGTATGTGATTGTTTGGTGCCCGAAAAACATGCAACCCACGTGACAAGAGAAAGAGTGTGTATAGTATATGCGCTAATGAAAGGAATGCCAATTAATATGGGGGTGCTCATTAAAAATGTGTTTAAAAGAGAAAGGGTAAAAAAGGGGCAAAATTTCGGATTTAGGGGTCTCTTGACACGATTCTTGCAGGGGCACGACATTGAGGAGGAGGAAGCAGACTACAGACCTGCTTATGAACCTTGGGGGGTTGATGTGACAAAAACAAAGAAATCTGAGGGTATAAACAGTCCAATCCTTATAGTCAATAAGCGCAATGCTCGAATTGAAAACATGTTAAGCCACTTTATGGTATGCAAATGCTCCAGCCGAGGATGAATGGCGTTACTGAGGAGCAGCTATAGCAGCTTTACATAGATTACCCTCTGAGCAAGCATTTGCGAGCCCTTTGCAGAGTTGGGCCTTGATATGAGGAGCCTCTTGATGATGATGTTGCCACGGAGGATGAGATGACAAGAGTAGACTCGGACATAGAGTCTAGTAATGATGATGAGGAAGATTCTGAAATGGGGGAAGCTGCACTTTCCCCCATAGAATATGAGTACTAGAGGCCCAGAGAGTTCTTCTTTCACTCTATTGCTTTATGATTATGTGTTTTAGCGCTGGGGACAGTGTAACTAATTAAGTGTGGGGTGGGAGAAGTGAACTTCATATTACCATGAATTCCTTAATTGCTAAATTTGCACATAGTAGGCCTAGTTTTTTGGGGATTTATGACTTATCATGCATGCTTGTTGGTGTGTAGTATCTTTTTTAGTTTTATTTTTTTTTGGATTCCTCTAATTTTTGTTTTCGGTGCTTTTCCGATGGATAGTCCCTTAGAACAGACTAGAGAGTCTAGATTCTTTTTATTTTTTAGTCATTGAGTCATGACTTTGCCTGATGATGGATGGATGACTACCGTCTTAAGGGTAAATTAGTCATTAGGAAGAACAAAAACTTGGACCCTACGAATGTTAGGTGCTTCACTTTAGGTATCATTGAGACTTTATTAAATTCACTCAAAAATGCATGAAAAAGGTAGAAACACTTAGTCTTTTGGGAACTTGACTCTTGTACTTGAAAAAATGGTCTTAATTATGTTATGCATACAATATGGATATATGAGTTTATGTGATCTTGATTGCCAGTGTTAAACCATTTGTGCTAATGTGTTAGGAATTCCTTTTTGATATACTCCATGCTTGTAAATTGAAGTCTAGAACTTGCCCGGTGTGTATACAAAACAAAATAAGAATGATGGATTTAGAAAGTGATATAGGCGTTTCTTTGATAGCCTTATTTTTATCCTATTTTACCTACCTTTATTGTGATTATCCTTGTTAGCTAAGTTTGAGCCTTAATATACCATGTTTCTTTGGTTTACCAATTTACCGCCCCATTTGTTTATAATGAACCTGTTTTGGCCCTGGTCCTTCCTTGGATATTGTGAACCTCAACATAATAAAACTTCTTAAGTTGAGGGTGGCTAGAGTAGGGGTTCGTAAATGATGGGAGCGGGAAGTATGGTGAATTGGAAGAAAAGAAAAAGGTGAAATTTTGCTAAACAAGGAGGGTGATTGTTAGTGGAAAAAACAAAAAGAAAAAAAAGGAGCTTTGAAAAATTGAAAAAAGTATATATATGAATAAGCTCAAGGTTGAAAAATCCCCACTAGTCACCTAAGTGGAAAATTTGAAAAATAAAAGAGGAGGTACAAGGAGAAAATTGGGAAATTGAAGAATGTGCTAAAAAAATAAAGTGTTGTGAAGTATTAAAGTGATTGAGGAGGTTAGTCACTATCTTGGACAAATAGTTCCTACTCATCCCTTAACCTACATTACAACCAAATTAAAGTCCTAATTAATCCTTGATTCATAATCTATATTAGCGGAGTATTACACTAAGGGAAAGCCTATGGGTCGTTGTTTGCACGTATGTTGAGTTCTTTGGGAGAGTGAGTGTATTTTGTTATATTTATGCCCAAGTTAATTTTATTCTATATCTTGTGTGAAAGGGCATCTTTCCAAATTGTGAGGGGCACAATCGTAAGACTTTGGTAAATTTTGATTGCAAAATTGCATATAGTTCATGTTGGCCCAAAATATGTCTTGATGAGTAAGTTTTCAAAAACTAAGTGATTTCGAACTTTTACATTCTAATGTTGACCCTATATGCATGTGAGTGAGTTGTTTTAGATTCATTGATATGTCTCATGATCCTAAGTGTAAGTAGACCTATTCGTAGGATGAATTTTGTGCTTAAACGTGAGAAGGGAAATAGTATATTGTTCGAGGACGAACAATAGTTTAAGTTGAGGGTGTGGATGAAGGGCTTATTTACACACTTCATAGACGTATTTTGCCCGCACTTTACTATGTTTTGACAACAAATTATGTGTGTTGTCATGTGTTTATGTTACATATTTGTGAAAATGGCTAACACACATGATGAAATGTTTCTAGGGCTTAAAATGATAAATTTGAAGGTATTTAAGGATTATTGATCGAATGGGAAGAAGTGGGATCGAAAGATGCAAAAAATGAAGTTCGCACGACATTAGAACTGCCATGCGCGAGGCAGCCGCACACTGGCGCGAGGCAACATACGAATTCTAGCCTTGAGCTTTCGAATGTGAAGGGAATATATGTAAGATTTCTTTGAATTCATGTAGAATGTTATCCATGTTTATTTTAGATATGATTCCATCAGTTTATGACTATATTGATGTCGTTCCCCTAAAGTGAATTCTAGCCCCGAGTTTTTGAATATGCATGGATTATATGCAAGATTCCGTTATAGCTTGTGAAGTATGATTTAAGTTGATTATTGGATATTCTCCATTATCTAGATATCGATCAGCGTGACCCTCCTTTAGCTCAACAACATGCGCGCGACAGCAACATTTCTCGGCATCCAGTCGTGCGACGCGCCCCAACTCCAGCTTCATGGACAGGCACGAGGCGCCACTCTTTTGGCGCAAGGGGACTGGCGACGCGGCATAGGTGTCCCAACAGCCAAGAGTGGTTTCCTACATCAACTAGGAAAGGAAATTTACAAATCCCAAGCCATATTCATCAAGGAACAATGAAGACATCAAACTACTATAAATACCCTTCTATTTTCATGTAATTGAGAAGTCTACAAACAATTGAAAAGTTTTTAGAGAGAAGTCTACAAACAATTGAAAAGTTTTTAGAGAGAAGTGTACACACAATTGAAAAGTTTTTAGAGAGAAGTGTACACACAATTGAAAAGTTTTTAGAGAGAAGTGTACACACAATTGAAAAGTTTTTAGAGAGAAGTCTTACAATCTAGTTTTGAGAGTTAGTTTAATTTTGAGATACGATTGTAAAGTTGTTCTTCCGAATTTTACATTAATCAAGTGAAGGTTCTTACAATCATTGGTGTAAGTATTATTTTAAACTTTTGTCAATGAATGCTATTAAATTACTTATGAACATGATAGGCTAAAACTACCACAACTAGGGTTTTGGAAACCATGGTGAATTAACGAACTAGGGTTAGCACGAAATGATTTTAAAACCAATACTAAACGCTTATATTATATTCTCTTCATCTTTAACGATTATTAACAGTATAAAACATTAGAAAGTTCCCGAATTCTTTACTTGCTTTGGTCGAAGAAGTGGAGATTAGGAAAAGAGAATTATAATGAAGCCTTGATCTTGATGATCATTGTATTAACTTGATATGTAGTCGTAGGATAGTTATATCTGGAAATTATTGATAACGTTTAGTTTGGAACACTCATGAGACTTCATCGAGTAATTGAGAATAGTCATTCAATAGGGACTAGTCAATCATTTGTATGAACCTAAGTTATCAGTTAAGTAATGTATTGGAATAGATCACTAGTGTAAAACCCAAAGTAGTTAAGGATCCATGGGAAACACTTACCCTAGTAAATTGCATAAATTTGGAAACAACCACCAACCTCTCAACATTGTTACTTACTTTTACAAATCCCCCATTTTAGGTAATAATCGACTAAAAAGCTTAAGCACTAGTGTTTTTTCGACATCCTTCCATATTCCCTATGGGATCGACCCCAAGCTCTAGTTGGGTTCTTTATTGACAACGTCCGCTTCATACTTCAGTTAGAAGTGTGGTTTGAGCATTATCAATAGATCTTAGATTCGAGTACCACCAAGTCGGAGTTCGAGAGAGCGACATCCCGAAGATAGCCTTTAGGACACAGTATGGTCATTATGAGTTTTGTAGTTATCTCTTTTTGACTAATGAATGCTCCTGCAGCTTTTATGTACTTGATGGACAAGGTTTTCAAGCCATACTTGGATATGTTCATGATCATGTTTATTGATGACATCTTGATATACTCTCAGAGCAAGGAGGAGCATGCCGCTCATTTGAGGATAGTGCTTCTAAATCTCAAGGATTGCCAATTATATGTTAAATTCAGCCAGTGCGAGTTTTGGTTGAACTCAGTGGCATACTAGGCCATGTGGTATCAAGTGAGGGCATACAGGTGGAATCCCAGAAAATAGAAGCGGTGAAGAATTGGCCTAGACCGGTGAATCCTTCAGTTATTTGGAGCTTCTTGGGTTTGGCTGGCTACTATAAGAGATTTGTTGAATGTTTCTTATCTATTGTAGCACCCTTGACCAAATTGACCCAAAAGAAGGTTAAATTCCAATGGTCGGAGGCTTGTGAGAGGGGCTTTCAGGAGATGAATACTTGACTTACCTCAGTACCGGTGTTGACCCTACCCGAGGGTACCGATGGGTTTGTACTGTATTGTAATGCTTCAAGGATTGGACTTTGGTGTGTATTGATGCAGCACAGGAAAGTTATAGCATATGCCTCTAGATAGCTAAAGGTGCATGAAAAGAATTACCCGACCCATGATCTTGAATTGGCTGTGGTGGTATCCGCCTTGAAGATATGGCAACATTATTTGTACGGGGTCCACGTGGATGTGTTCACGGACTATAAGAGTTTGCAATATGTATTTACCCAGAAGGACCTCAATCTTCGGCAAAGGAGGTGGTTTGAGCTACTTAAGGATTAGTATGAGTGTGCTTTACCATTCGGGTAAGGCCAATGTAGTAGCAGATACACTTAGTTGACTCTCTATGGAGAGTGTGTCCCATGTGGATGAAGGGAAGAAGGAGCTGGTGAAGGATGTGCGTTGACTCGCAAGGTTGGGAGTTAGGTTGGTTAACTAGATCGCTGGCGGTGTTGTTTTTTAGAACGGATCAGAATCATCCTTGGTGACTTATGTAAAAGTTGTACAGGATCAGGTCCTAATTCAGGTAAAGTTAAAGGAATCCATTCAAAATCAGAAGGTAGAGGTCTTCTCCAAAGGGGGAGATGGTGTGCTTCAATACCAGGGTCGCTTATGCATTCCAGATATTGATGATTTGAGGAGCCAAATGTTGCAAGAGGCTCATAGATCTAGGTATTCTATCCATGCAGGTTCCACAAAGATGTATCGTGACTTATGGGAAGACTATTGGTGGAATGGCATGAAGAAGGACATTGCAAAATTCATAGCGAAGTGCCCAAACTGTCAGCAAGTAAAGGTAGAGCACCAGAGACCGGGAGGTGTGCTTCAGGAATCAGCATTCCTTCTTGGAAGTGGGAAGAAATTAATATGGATTTCATCACAGTTTTACCTTGTACTCATCGATAATATGACTCAATTTAGGTTGTGGCAGATAGGTTGACCAAGGCTTCTCATTTTCTATCGGTCAAAACCATGGATTCGGCGGAGGATTATGCAAAACTATAAATATATCTGGAAGCTAGTTCGATTGCATAGAGTGCCCTTATCCATCATTTCATATAGGGGTACCCAATTTACCTCTCAATTTTGGAGGTCAATTTAAAAAGGACTTTGTACTAAGGTTAAGCTCAACACAGCATTCCACCTGCAAACGGATGGCCAAGCGGAGCGGACAATTCAGACTCTTGAGGACATGCTAAGAGCATGCGTGATTGACTTAAAAGGTAGTTTGAATGATCATTTGCGTCTTCTCGAGTTTGCATACAGTAACAGCTACCATTCCAGCATTCACATGGTTCTGTTTAAGGCTCTCTATGGGTGGGATTATCGCCCATTGGTTGGTTCGAAGCTGGTGAAGCTGCGATGATAGGACCAGATTCGGTCCTTGAGGATATGGAGAAGGTTCAGCTCATACGAGACATGTTGAAAATTGCTCAAAGTCGCCAAAATTCCATTGCCGATTTGAGTAGAATAGAATTAGAATTCGAGGTGGATGATTGGGTGTTTCTAAAGGTATCTCCCATGAAGGGAGTGATGCAGTTTGGAAAGAAAGGAAAAATCATCACTTGTTATGTTGGCCCCAAACGGATTGTGAAACGGGTTGGCATTGTGGCCATGGATTGGAGTTGCCCACAGAATTAGCTTCTGTGCATCCTATTTTCCATGTGTCACTTTTAAAGAAGTATCTGGGTGATCAAGCTCTAGTTGTCACGGTGGACAGTGTTGGTATGAAAGACAGCCTTAGTTATGAGGAGGTTCCGGTGGAAATACTGGATCGTCAGGTTCGAAGGCTAAGGAGAAAGGAAGTAGCTTCAGTTAAAGTGATATGGAGGAATCAACATGTTGAGGGAGCTACGTGGGAAGCCGAAGCAGATATGATGGCTAGATACCTAAATTTATTCTCTACTAGCTCAGTTCTAGCTTAAGGTATCCGTTTTTGCACTAACACTCTATTTGGTTTTCATGTTTAGTTCATGTGTTCAAGTTTCTTTTATGTATATAGATGTGTATATGAATCGTGAATTCAGTTCAGCTATGTAGTTTGAATCAGAGATAGTCATTCCGTCAGCTTTCAATTTAAATCATCAGTATTTGAGTGTAATGATTGCATTTCTCTATTTTCTGTATGTTCCCACATTCGAGGATGAATGTTCTCAAGAGGGAGATATTGTAATACCCCAGAAGTGCCTAAGATTAGACCCGGGACTTAAAAATGGAAGTTCGCTGAATCTGGGAAAAATCCCATAGAACGGGTCACCCAACGGATCGTTGGTCCAACCAACGACCCGTGGGAAGTAGTCGTGGGGAGGTTTTTCTTGGTAACAGTGGGAAGTAATGAGTGCAATATCGTTATGTGGAGATGTGGTGGGACCTGATCCTCAGCCTATGGGTTAGTAACGGGTCGTTGGACGACCCATTGTGAGGAGCCACGAATCATGGTCACCAGTTGTGGGAAGGAATATTAATAATCTCTAGTCAATGAAACAGAAGGAAACCACGACTCGTTGGAGGAAAGAACGAGTCGTGGTGTGGCTCTTGGGAAGGATTTGTACAGGTCATGAAGGGGGAAACAACGGATGACTTAACGACTCATTGTCTAAAGGGACGACTCATCCTGTCGAGTCGTTGAATAGAATTTGAGAAAATGAGACTTGGTAGTGGAGACGACGGATGGATACCATGAGTCGTGGTATCCACCAACGATTCGTTAGTTCATTCGTGGCTACCAGCAGTGTAGAAATTTCAGGAATTTCATGAAGGGCATTTTCATCATTCCGACGCTCTAAGGTCCTAAACTACGTCATTTTAAGTTATTTTTTGAGTGTATTAAGATAGTTTAAGTCCTTATAACCTATTCAAAACCCATGCATGCAAGAGTGATACTCTAGAGAGGTTATCAAGGCAAATCCTTCAAGGTTCTCTTCAATTTGTTCTTGGGCATTCAAGGGAGTATAAGAATCAACCATAAATAGGTATGTAGGGTTATGAGTTGCTGTTTTTGTTTACATCCATGCCCAATTTCTCCTAAAATCTTATGAGGTTTTAACTTAGATCTTGTGGAATTCTAATGATCCATCTATGGGTCATTACGTCACGTAGCTTTTCAGTTGTTTACCTGTTAAGGTTCAGATGTTCNACACATGCAAAATTTGTTGATATTTTTATGAAGGTGTTGGACAAGTCATCTAATGATCCATCTATGGGTCATTACTTCACATGAATTACATCATATTTTATGAATTATGATCAGATGTTACGAATTCTGATCAGAGTTTTCAACTAATTTGATTATAAATTTATTCATTTCAATTTCTAATCAATTATGCCTAATTATGCATATTCTATGATGAATTGAGTTATGATTTTTACCTCTATGGTTGATATTCATAAACCCATCATGATTTATAAGTCATAATATGGATTTATTCAAATTCCCATTATGAATATATGATTTACAAAGTCTATACATGACTTATAAGTATGCATTAATCTCATGATTTACTAATTATGTTTTTGGCCGACTCACGGGCTTTACCCTCATGGCTAGTTCACGTATTTACAAGCATGTTTATAATTATCATGATTTAACTAGACCATGAATCTCATGCATATTATAGTATGAACACTATATATGTTTTTGGGAGTATTATTTAACACCGAGTAGGTTTAGGGCCTAGGTTTTCCCTCAAATTTCAGAACTACGTGCCACTGTAGGACATGATGGGACCTCTCTTGAGACTGTCCCCTTTGCCCAAATTGGTCCTTTCATGTGTGATATCACACCCTTCATGGTTCTACCCTTGTTAAGGTATGAACACCCTCCCGACTAGGGATTTACAGGTTGGGCTCCATGTTTTCTCATATGGGTATGTCGGTTATAAGAATCTCCCATTGTTCCGCATGTTTTATACATTATTATGT
>JACEIK010007686.1:29118-56683 GCA_018107945.1 Datura stramonium
CTCACATTCATAGTTCAGACTCACTGGTATAATTATTTTACTTTAGTATAAAAATAGTTTACAAAATATAAAAACTTTTCTTTACACTATTGTCTTCATTTTTAGAGTTACAGTAAATTAACACTGGAGAAGGTTTTACCCTGTAGTCCAGTTCCTGTAGGTTCGACATTCCGGTTCTTGAAAAGGGCCACTATATTACTTATACAACCCGTACACTTGCGAGCTCATCACCCGTACCTCAATGTTAAATGCTTCAATGCACAAGTTCATCCACTTTAAAAATATTTTCCCTGTCGCACATATTCCAATAACACCCCTGGTCATTGTCTCCTTCAAATTTTTCGAGCCAAAAACGAAGACTCATAGGGGTTTTAACAATCATGACTTCATGCACATAATAAATCAATAGACTTACTTGTTGATTGTTTTTCTTCGACTAGTAATCAAGAATGTGAGTTGAGATGAACTTGGTTTGAGAAAGAAATTTCTTATTTAGTCTTTCGTTGTTGAGTTACGGGTGTGAGGGATTAGTAGGTATGGTTTGTTTTTTTTAGTTTTGTTCGCGTGGGAGAGGGTAGTTTTAGGTCTAGCGTTTAAATAGGTAAGGGGCAGATTTTAAAAAACCTGGGTCGAGTCGGGTAAGTTTGTATATTTTTACCCACCATGACTCGTACCATGAGTCGTAGGACGACCCTACGATTCGTCCCTTTGACTCGTAGTTTAGAAAGTTGGAAAACTTACCTGGGGACCTAGAATGCATCCTACAATTCATACAAGGTTGGTACAATCCGAATGATGACTCATAGGTCGTTGTTGTGCATGACTTGCATGGTTCATAGGTACGGTAAATACAACGACCCATAGACATGTGTTACGAATCGTAGTATCGACCGTACCCTAAAATCTTACTTTGAAATACATATCTGAACCTCTCTATGCCTCCTACTACAACTCATATGATGTTGTCACGAGTCGTACTAAGAGCCGTAGCAGCTGTTGTTTCAGTAATCTTTCTGCCTCCTGTTTTTATTTTTCCTAAACACTGAGCACACATTAGCTCAATCACTTGGGTTGCCTCCCAAGAAGCACTTGATTTAACATCGCAGCACAACGCAGGTGTCCTGGTTACTCAGAATTCACCAAGCCACCACTTGGGTTGCCTCCCAAGAAGTGCCTGACTTAACGTCGTGGCATGACGCAAGTCTCTTGACTACTCAAAATTCATCAAGTGACTCAGATTCATCATCTAGTGCTGAGATTACACTAAATTTCTTAGGTTGCTGCATTTTTCAGCAGATGTTGAAAGTGACCTCTTCTTTGTTTAATCTAAACTTCAACTGGCCAGCCTCCACATCTACTAAGTCCCTCCCAGTCGCAAGGAATGGTCATTCCAAATTGATGCGGACCTCATAATCAACCTCTTAATCCAAAATCACGAAGTCTGCTGGGAATATGAATCTGTCTACCTTAAGAAGTACATCGAACAAGATCCCTACTGGCTTCTTCACATTTATGTCGGCCATCAATAGCCGCATAGTGGTCTGTGTGGGGGATCCTAAGCCTAATTTCTTGAATACTGCCAAGGGCATCAGGTTGATGCTTGCTTCCAGATCACAAAGTGCACTTGCGAACTCGACATTGTCAATAGTGTAAGGTATAGTGAAAGCGCTTGGGTCTTCCTTCTTTTGAGCCAGGACCCGTGTAGCTATGGCACTACAGTGATGTAATTTGTCCAACGGCTCATAGTTTACGGACCTCTTCTTTATCACCAAGTCCTTCATAAACTTATCATATCCCAGCATTTGTTCCAATGCCTCCGTCAATGGTATGTTCAGCGATAATTCTTTGAGCATTGATAGAAATTTCTGGAACTTACCATTCTTTACCTTCTTCTTCATTTTTTGAGGAAACGGTGGAGGTGGTCTCGGAATAACCTTGTAAATTTTTGTTGCACCTTTTTCAATGTCAGGTTCTTTCTCACCTATCGGGGCCTCTGGCAAATCAGCATTCTCCATCTCAACACTTTTCTCATTCTCCTCAATTATGCTTTCTTTCTTCCGCTCAACTACAACTGGAAAAGGGAGTCAACTGTGGTCTTACCTCTCCTGGTCATCACCGCTATGTAGTGGCCATTATTCTGTGGGTTTTGGACGGTGTTGCTAGGTAGTGTACCCTTTTGTCTAGGGTTCAGTGATGCTTCCAGTTACCAAAGTTGTTGTTCAATCTGCTTGATGGTTGTTGCATGAGATTCTACTCTCTGACCCATACTTGATATGTCACCACGGATCTCCTTCAATTGATCATCAATGGACCTCACCTTTTTAAGCATCTCGGCCATCATGATCTCTAACTTTGACTGCCCAGCCTCCCTCTCTCGTGCATTAGGAGGCACATAGACTCCAGCCCGGTCATTGCGGTAGCCATCATTTCTTCTCCATTCTCCATCGCACTCACGACAGTGGCTCTTGTCTATGCACCCATTTTGGTTATAGTTTTCTCTGTATTGGTTGCGACCTTGGTTTCTAGAACCTTGGCACCAATTGTCTTGTCCAGACGCTTGGGCGTTGGCTCGAAAACCCGCCACCTGGCTGTCCAGGAAATTTGCCTCTTCCTCAGAATCAAAGTGATCTACCTCCAGCTCCAATCCTTCTGTCCAACTACATTTACCTTTTTGGATCCTGCTCCCATAATGTTATTTGTAAGAAAATCCAATGATGTGCGCATGTGAGCAAACTCCTGGTCACGTTCTTCTTCCTACCTACGTTGGTCTGCAGTCAAACCAACAACATATGTACCGGCTGCTGCATCTACCTCCCTAGTATTCCATTCCCTGTTTGTCTTGGTCACCCTGTCAAGGATAGCAGCAGCTTACTCCCAGGTGTGACTTATTAATACTCCTCCTTCCACCGTGTCCGCCACAGCGTTTGTGCTATTGTTTAAGGACCTGTAAAAAATTTCCAACAAACTGTCATCAGGCATCTTATGGTTTGGGCACTTTGTCAACTTTTTCTTGTACCTCAGCCAAGTTTCATGAAGTGCCTCAGTTTAGAGCTGTCAGAAAATGTAAATCTCATCCTTAAGTTGCAGAATTCTGGCGGGAGGAAAGAATCTCTCCAAGAAGGCTTGCTTGAGTTCCCTCCAATTGGTTATGGAGTCGTTGGGTAACTCCGATAACCATAAAGTTGCTTCCCCATAGAGAGAAGGGAAAAAGTCTGAGCCTAATGGCATCTTGGCTAACTCTGGGCAACCTGTATGTCTTGCATATTCCAAAGAAGTTCATCAACTGCAGGTTGGCGTCATCCGTTGCATGACCACTGAACACCCTTTTCATGTTTAAAAGTTGAATCATGGTGCTCGTGATGTCGAATTTTTCCCCAGCGGGCAGTGGTGGTGGCACAATTGCTCTAGTTGACCCAACTTCATCAATGTCTGGGTCCTCATCATCGAAGAACTGATGAGCAAGTCTATGACCTCTGTTGCCCCTCACATGTCAACCAGATTAACAACCTCTTCTCTGGCATCTTCCGCAACTTGAAGTACAGCTTGCCGAGCTAGCGCAGCCCTCCTAGCTTCATCAGCTATGCGGGCATCTTTTTGTTCCTGGTTTTCCAATCTGTGCAGTGTCCATTCGATTTCGGGGTTCAACAGAATTAGGGGATTTCCACTACTCCGAGTGCTTGTCATCCACTTGAAAACAACCTATGTGTATCAAAAACAAAAAGAAAACATAATTAAGGAAATAACTACCAAGAAGTCAAATATAAGCAAAGAATTTAGTCTTAGCTGTATTCCCCGACAACGGCGCCACTTTTTGATAACGCTCAAACCATACCTTCTACCGAAGTATGAAGTAAATGTTGTCAATAAAGAACCCAACTAAGAGGTTGGGGTCAAACCCACAGGGAATATGGAAGAGCTACACTAAATCCAGTAAGTGATCTTGTTGGTTAGTTACTCTAAATTGGGGGTTCTAAAGAAAGCAATAATTAAAATAATTGTTAAAATTTTGGTTGAAATCAAAAATGAAGGACAACTAGTGTTTTTGTTCCCCATGGGTTCATAACTGCTTCGGGTATACATACATGATCATCACCAATGCTTACTTGTAGAACTGATAACTAAAGTTCATCCAAACGACTGATTCGTCCCTATAGGATGACTATACTCAACCACCGGATCAGGTCTCATAAGTGATTGCAAACTAACCATTATCAATATGTCTCAAATATAACTATCCTACGACCACTGCTCAATTTAATACAATGATTATCAAGATCAAGGCTTTGTTGTAATTCTCTTTTCCTCATCTCTACCTCTCTAGGCTCAAGCAAGTAAAGAATTCGGGCAAGTCCTAACGTTATACACTGTTAAGAAATGTTTAAACATGAAGAGAAAATAATACAAGTGATTTCCATTGGTTTTGAATCACTTTATGTAACCCTAGCTTGTTAATCCACCATGGTTCACAAAACCCTAGCTATGGAGGTTTGAGCCTCTCATAGTTGCAAGATTGTGATTTGCATTCATAACTAAACACATAAATCAATATTTACAATTGTAGATGTAGAAAAACTTCTTTGATTATATCCGAAATAACTCAATAACAATTCACAAAGATCAAGAAAAATTCAAGAAAAGGTTGATCACAAGTCAATCAACTCAATTCTATGTTGTCTCGATGTTCTCTAACTACTTCTAACATTATTCTATTAAAATAAAATATAACACGTATTTATACAGACATAAAAATCCTTTTCCTAGGCTAACAGGGTGAATTTCCATAACTGGTGCCACCTGTGTCACGATCGATCCTACAACCCATAGCAGGTTTGTACGGGTCATACCTGCTTCCCGTATGTTCTTGGCCAGCTGAAATTTCACTAAGTGTTGGGCTTTGGTACGACTCGTACATGCTTCCCACGAGTCGTATTGTGCTTCTGTGGTCCGACCCTGAGAATTCTCAACTTTTATGAAGTTCTTCACGAGTGTGATGGTACGACTCATACCTTGCCTCCACGACTAATATTGTCTATCCATGTCAGGAGTCAGCCTCTTGTGCAAATCTTCTTAATCTCTCCATGAATCAATAGTGTTTTACAACTTGTACTGAGAGTCGTAGGATGCACTCTTCATAACGTAGCCATTTGAAACTTTTCACGATCTGCAGTACGGCTCGTAGCATCAACCTACAGCTCGTACTAAGACTTGTGACTTAAGCCCATTTTCTACACTTTCAGGCTATCTTTTGCACATTCTTGCTCCAACACCTATTTTTCCTGTAACCAAAGAAAAAGTGTCTTATATCCATATAAACATATCTAAGTCCATGTTATTTTCTTAGTTTTGAGCGTCAAAAGTGTTGTAAACTCACAGCACATCACCTTACATTGACAAAGAGGTTGACACCTCAGCTGCAGCAATCCCTACCACCCCGCCCAGTGAGCCCATATATCATTATGCCTTATACTGACAGTGCGTCAATTGCACCACAGGGAGTTCTTACCCTTGTCCTTTCAACTTTCATGCACTAAGACATTGCATATTTTCAAATTGGGGGGTGAAGCTTGCAATTTTTTATGTGTGATGTTGATAGACAATGTGTGTAATTATTTTTGCTTTTATTTGTAGCTTACAGTAGTTTAGAGTTCTCCCAGGTTTTCTTAGTCATGATTCTTTTTCAGAAGGCTTAATTTCTGTTGAATCTGGTAAAATAATACAGTTTGAGTATCATAGTGATTGGTATCAATGATAATTACTCAGCGACTTTCTCGAGGGTACCAATCTATTTATGTATCGTTCTTGGTTGATTCAAGTATTTTTGACTTAGATGGTGGTAGCAAATGAGTTTGAAGCTATTGTTTGTGATTACTTCTGAGAAATTGCCGCCTCAAAATTTTTGCCATAACTATTTTGTATTAACATATTGACCTCTATTTATGACATTTGCATGTAATAATTGTAGCATTAGATAACCTAGTTGGGAGCGAAAAATGATTACTCCATTTGATATTCATGTGCCATTATGTGGTAAGGATGGTAGTTTTGTTCACTTGTTATTGTTACACTCTAGAACTTACCTGGTTACTCATGTTATAGCCTAGGATATATTGGGTTATTGTCACGACCCTAATGTAGACCTGGATCGTAACACGGGACAAGGAACCGCGAGAGGCCCCAAGTCAACCCTTGGCATAAGCGTACATCTAATTTCATTCACTTTAAGCGGAAGACTGAGCATAATACATAACGGAAACGGAAACATAATATAGCATATCATAACATTCTGAAGTACTAGATATACACATAAGTTGAGTACTACATACTGTCTGAAAACCTCTACTGTATAAGATGGGTTGATGGGACAACATCCCCAACTAACCTGGCCAAAAATTGAAACAATGAACATCATACATATCTAATCAAACGGCACTCGAAACATGAGGACTCACCAATAGAGCTAAAAGCAAACTCCGGGATGGACTAAGGATGAGGATGAGCCCGAGAGTCGAGTCTTGTATCATGAAACGATATAGCATAAGAGTATACGGTCAGTACATGGAATGTACCGAGTATGCAAGGTAAGTAAAACAGACATTTAAAGTACGTAAAAACTCATAAGAACATCATAAGAGTAGGACATCATGCTCATATCGTAAATATCATAACATAACATAACATAAGGATCAAGGTTTTCGAAACATTCATAATACATTCGTAATCATAATCATGAGATAAAAACTATATTGAATATAACTTGAGCCAGTATACGTAACCATAAAAAAGCATAAATCATGAGGAAAAGTGGAGATTCTTTTAACCGATATACCCCATATGAGCACACATGAAGCCCGACTTGTAACCCTAGTCGGGAGGGTGTTCGTACCTTGCAAAGGGTAGGATCATGAAAGTGTGATATCACCATGAAAAGGGCCATTTGGACCAGGGACAGACACAAAGGAGGTACCAACATACCTACAGTGGCACATAGTTTATGAGATCCGGGGCAGAGCCTAGGCCCCGAACCTACTCGGTGTTCGTACTACTCCCAAAACATATATAGTGCTCATAGTATAACATGCATGAATTCATGGGCCAGTTAAATCATGATAATAATAAACATACTTGTGAATACGTGAACTAGCCATGACATGAGGCCAGTAAGTCGACCAAGACAAAATTCATGAATCATAGGTTTCATGCATACTTATAGATCATACATATAACTTGTAAATCATCAAATCATGATGGGTAATTGAATAAATCCATATTTAAAATCATAAATCATGCTGGGCTTGTAAATATAATCAATTGAAGATAAGATCATAAATAGATTCATCATAGATCATGCTTAAATAGGCTTAATCTAGTAGAAATCGAAATCAATAATTTTATAAGAAAAATAGTTGTAAAATCTTGTCAAAATTCATAAAATATGATGTAGATCACAAATCATATTAACCCATTGGTAAATCATTAGATTTTTCACAAAATTGAATTCAAAACCCCATTAGATTTTTGATAGATTTTTCATAAATTAATAGAGAATGGGCATGCGTGTGAACGGAAACACCCATTCGTAACCCTACACACCTGGGTAAGGTCAGATTCCAAGGTTCTTTGAATGTCCAAGGGAGAATTGATGGAGAAGATCTTGAACTATGCGTAATCTCTCTAAAATCTTCTTAATTTGCATGCATGGGAATGGCTTGTGCAAGGGGAACTTTACCTATCTTATTATGCCCTGAAAATTACATAAAACGACGTAGTTTAGGGCCCTAGAACATAGGAAAGTTGAGAATACCCTTAATGAAATCGCCCTGAAAACCTTCATTGATAGATCCCACGAGCGTACCTACGAGTCGTTGGATGCTACTACGACTCGTGGTATGGTCCTTTGTCTGTATTTCCAAACATCTAACTTCGGATTCTAGCCACGACTCGACAGGACGAGTCGTGGTCTCTTCTTGTGGATCGTAGGATCGACCGTTGTCAGACCCTTGATAAATCCTAAACATCCCTTACCACGAGACTCACCACGACTCGTGGTTTCTTCCAACGAGTCGTGGTACTCATCCGTTAAGTGCACTGGAAATTATGGCAATCCAAACCATGACTGGGGATCATGGGTCGTCACTTATCACCACGAGTCATTGGATGACCCGTGGTATTCCTAACTTCCAAGGTCCAAATTCCTCCCACGAATGCTAACAATGACCGTGGTTTCCAACCACGAGTCGTTACATCATCCGTCCTGTGACTTTTTCCCAATTTTTCAGCCAACTTCAAATTTTGGTCCCAGATCTAATCTTATGCACTTTCAGGGTATAACAATATCTCCCCCTTGGGAACATTCATCCTCTAATGTAGGAAACAAGCAGAAAACAAAGACATGCAATCCTTACACCCAAATACTGATCATTTAAACCAAAAACTAACGGAATGACTACCTCAGATTCATATCACATTGCTGAATTGATTTCACGATTTATGTACACATCCATATACCTACAATAAAATTGAACATATGAACTGAACATGAAAACTAAATGGAGTTATAGGGCAAAACGAATACCTCAAGTCGGAACTAAGGAGGTAGAGAATAAGTGTGGGTATTTATCCATCATATCCGCTTCGGCTCCCCCGTAGCTCCATTAACATGTTGATTCCTCCATAATAATTTAACTAAAGCTACTTCTTTGTTCCTTAGCCTCCGAATCTGACGATCTAATATTTCCACCGGAACCTCCTCATAGCTAAGGCTATCTTTCACCCTAGTGCTGTCCATCGGGACTACTGGAGCTGGATCTCCCAAACATTTCTTCAAAAGCAATACATGAAACACAGGATGCACGGAAGATAACTCTGAGGGCAGTTCCAACTCATACACTACCTTACCAACTCTTCTCATAATCTGGTAGGGACCAACATAGCAGGGACTGATTTTTTCTTTCTTTCTGAACTGCATCACTCCCTTCATGGGAGATACCTTCAGAAATACCCAATCGTCCACGTCGAACTCCAACTCTCTCCTCCTCACGTCAGCATAGGACTTTTGACGACTCTGAGCGGTTTTCAGCCTTTCCCTTATCAACTGAACCTTCACCATAGCCTCATGAACCGAATATGGTCCCATCATGTCTGCCTCACCAACCACAAACCATCTGATGGGCAATCTACATCTCCGCCCATAAAAAGCTTCGAACGGTGCCATCTGAATGCTGGAGTGGTAGCTGTTATTACAAGCAAACTCGATCAGGGGCAAGTGATCATCCCAACTACCTTTGAAGTCCATCACACATGCCCTCAACATGTCTTCAAGAGTTTGGATTGTCTATTCCGCTTGACCATTCGTTTGCAGGTGAAATGTTGTGGTGACTTAACCTGAGTACCGAGTCCTTTTTGGAATGACCTCCAAAACTGAGAGGTAAATTGAGTGGCTCAGTCTGAAATGATGGACAAGGGCAATCCATGCAATTGAACCAACTCCCGGATATATAGCTTGGCGTAATCCTCCACTGAGTCTGTGGTTTTCACCAGTAGAAAATGTGCAACCTCGGTCAACTCGTCTACCACAACCCAAATAGAGTCATACTGTTAATGAGTACAAGGTAGCCCTATTATAAAATCCATGTCAATCTCTTCCTACTTCCAAGTGGGAATGCTAATATTCTGAAGCACTCCTCCCGGCCTTTGATGCTCAGCCTTTACTTGCTGACAGTTCGGGCACTTGGCTAAGAATTCTGCAATATCCTTCTTCAGGCCATTCCACAAATATATATCCCGTAAGTCACGATACATCTTGGTGGCACCCAGATGGATGGAATATCTAGATCCATGGGCCTTATGCAATATCCAGCTCCTCAAATCATCAAAATCTAGAACACGTCGGCGACCCTGGTACCGAAGCACACCATCTCCCCCTTGGGAGAAGACTTCCACCTTCTAACTTCGAACAGCTTCCTTCAATTTCACTAAAATTGGGTCCTCATCTTGTCTAGCCTTCACATCAGTCACCAAGGACAATTCGGATCCACTTTGGACAACAATACTACCCTCGGTAGAGTCAACCAACCTAACTCCTAACCTTGCGAGACGATGCACATCTTTCACCAGCTCTTTCTTCCCTTCATCCACATGGAACACACTCTCCATAAAAACCCTACTAAGTGCTTCCTCCACCACATTAGCCTTACCCGGATGGTAGAGAACACTCATATCTCAATCTTTGAGTAGCTCTAACCACCTCCTTTGCCGTAGGTTGAGGTCTTTCTGTGTGAACAAGGTATTTCTGTGTGAACACGTACTGTAAGCTCTTGTGGTCCGTAAACACATCCACATGGACCCCATACAAGTAATGTCGCCATATCACCACTGCGGCTAATTCAAGATCATGGGTGAGGTAGTTCTTATCATGGATTTTTAACTATCTAGAGGCATATTCTATCACTTTCCTTCGCTGCATCAATACACATACGAGTCCGATTCTCGAAGAATCACAATAAACTACAAAACCATCCGTACCCTCAGGTAGGGTCAATACCAGTGTGGTAGTAAGTCGAGTCTTTAACTCTTATAAGCTCTTCTCACAAGCCTCTGACCAATGAAACTTTACCTTTTTCTGAGTCAACTTGGTCAAAGGTGCCGTAATGGATTAAAAACCCTCAACAAATCTCCGATAATAGGAAGATAAACCCAAGAAACTCCGAATATCCAAAGGATTCACCAATCTAGGTCAATTCTTCACCGCCTCAATTTTATGAGAATCTACCTTTATGCCTTCGCTTGATACCACGTGACCCATAAATGCTACCGTGTTCAACCAAAACTCGCACTTGTTGAACTTGGCATACAACTGGCGATCCTTAAGGGCCTGAAGCACTATTCTCAAATGAGCGGCATGCGCCTCCTCGCTCCGAGAGTATATGAGGATGTCATAAATGAACATGATCACTAACATATCCAAATATGGCTTGAACACCCTATTCATCAGGTCCATAAAAGTTGTAGGAGCATTTGTTAGTCCAAAAGACATACTACAAACTCATAATGACCATACCGCGTTTGGAAGGTTGTCTTCGGGATATCACACTCCCGAACTCTGAGCTAATGATACCCAGACCTGAGGTCTATCTTTAAGAAACAATTGGCACCCTGAAGCTGGTCAAACAAATCATCGATCTTGGGAAGAGGGTACCTGTTCTTAACGGTGACTTTGTTCAACTGTCGATAATCAATGCACATCCGAAGAGAACCATTCTTCTTCCGAACAAATAAGATTGGTGCACCCCATGGAGACTTCCTCAGTCTAATGATACCCTTATCTAACAGATCCTTCAAATCCTTTAGCTCGGCTAGAGCCATTCTGTAAGGAGAGATAGAGATAGGCTGTGTGTCGGGTAGGAGGTCAATACTAAAATCAATTTCCCTCTCGGTAGGAACACCTGATAAATCATCTGGGAATTCTTCTATATACTCACACACCACGAGAACTGACTGGATAGTCGGGATCTTGGACTCAACATCCATAACCCTAACTAGATGATACATGCAACCCCTAGAAATCATCTTCCTGGCCTTAATATAGGAAATGGAATGACCTACAGGTACCGCCAAACTACCCTTCCACTCCAAAACTGACTCACCCGAAAACGGAACTCCACTGCATGGGTTCTATAATTAACAGAAGCATAACATGCGTACAATCAATCCATGCCAAGAATAATATCAAAGTCAGTCATGGTTAACTCTACAAGGTCTGCGAAGGTGACTTTATGCAATATAGCAACCGGGCATCCCCTATACACCCGCCTAGCTACAATCGAATCACCAACAGGAGTAGAAACTGAAAATGATTCTGAAAAAGTCTCAAGACTAACTCCAAAGCTACTAGCAATATAAGGAGTCACAAAAGACAAAGCAGCCCCCGGATCTAGCAAAGCATAAATAATCAATGTGAAAAACTCACAACGTACCAGTGACCACATTCGGGGAGACATCCTGCTCCTGGTGGGGTGCTAAAGCATAGAACCTATTTTAGCGTTGACCGCCAGCTGAACTGGTCGAGGCACCCTGCTGAGGGGGGCGTGCTGCTGGAGCGACTGAATTGGCTGCTGGCATACGGGCTCTGTCGCCCCCTGATCTAGTGGAAGGGCAGTCCTTGAGTCTGTGTCTGGGTTTTCCACACCCGAAACAAGCATCCAAGCCAACTAGGCACCTCCCCGAGTGATTCTTGTCGCACTTTGCACAAGATGGAAAAGTGTGTTCTATCTGCATGCCACCCTAGCCTCTAGAATCTGGAGCCCTGCCCCTCTGATCCCCTCGGAATCTAGATGGTGTACTAGCCGATGATGGTGATGGATCAATAGACCTGTGATGAGACTGCTGACACTGTCCACCCCCTAATCTGGACTGAGAAGTCCCATAACTATTGGTCCTGGCCCTCTTGGCCTCTCTCTACCTCTGATACACCGACTCCATCTGCTGAGCATGAAACACAATGTGGGGAAAATCTATATGTCGATGCAACATGGAGATCCTATAGTACTTATCTAGGTAGTCCGCCACTCCATGTACAAATCGGCTCACTCGATCCCTCTAGTCTGCCACCAACTCTGGCGCATACTTGGATAGACGGGTGAACTCTAAAGCATACTCCTGAACTGACATGTCACCGTGCTTCAAGTTCACAAACTCAGCTTCCTTAAGCTCCCTCATCTCCCGAGGGAAGAACCGATCCAAGAATGTTGCGTGGAACTCTTCCCAACCTATAGGGCCTGCTCCCACTACCCTAGCATCTCTCCACTACTTGAACATATATGTGCCACCCCTTTTAGCTGATAGGAGGCCAAATCAACACAATCTCCATTGGTTACCCCCATACCTGGGTGATCTTTAGAATCTCCTCGATGAAATCATGCGGATCTTCATCCACCTTGGACCCAAGGAACTCCGAAGGGTTCATCCTCAAGAAATCTCTAACTTGAGCCGCGGATGTGTTTCCATTCTGTGGGATATGTGCAATAGCCTGCTGGTTGACCTGAGCGGTCAAGGCCTGCACCACCATCTAGATAACCGCCTGAAACTCCGTGTTGGCAACAGGCTCTGGTGCCTGGGGCTCCTGAACAGGTGGGGCTTGTTGATGCCCATGACCATTGCCATCTTCGTGTCCTTCACCGTTCCCATTTATTCTTCTATTCATTCTTCTGGGAGCCATGATTCTTCAATTGCAAATAGCATGAATTAGAAGGATAGAAAGACTTTTCATCGCACGACATGGATTTCGAAAGAAGGGAACATTTCCTAAACATCTTGTAGCCTCTTCTTCATGAGTGTGGCGCTCTTCACACCCATGAAAAAGACTCTACTTAATGCGGCTTTCAGACACCCTAGGATACTTCCAACGTATTGCTCTGATACCAAGTTTGTCACGATCCGAATGTAGACCCAGATCGTAACACGGGACAAGGAACCCTGAGAGGCCCCAAGTCGATCCATTGCATAAGCATACATCTAATTTCATTCAGTTTTAAACGAAAGAGTGAGAATAAGACATAACGAAAACGTAAATATAATATAGCATATCATAACATTCTGAAGTACTATACATACACATAAGCTGAGTACTACATATTGTCTGAAAACCTCTACTGTATAAGATGGGTTGATAGGATAACATCCCCAACTAACCCAGCCAAAAACTGAAATGATGAACATCATACACATCTAATCAAACGGCCCTCGAAACATGAGGACTCACCAATAGAGCTGAAAGCAAACTCCGGGATGGACTAAGGATGAGGATGAGCCTGAGAGCCGAGTCTTGTATCATAAAATGATACAATATAAAAGTAATCATTCAGTACGTGGAATGTACCAACTATGAAAGGTAAGTAAAACGGACATTTAAAGTATGTAAAAACTCATAAAAATATCATAAGAGTAGGACATCATGCTCATATCGTAAATACCGTAACATAACATAACATAAGGCTCAAGGTTTTTGAAACATTCATATACATTCGTAATCATAATCATGAGAGAAACACTATATTGAACATAACTTGAGCCAATATACATAACCATAAACATGCATAAATTATGAGGAACAGTGGGAGATTCTTTTAACCGACATACACCATATAAGCACACAAGAAGCCCGACTTGTAACCCTAGTGGGGAGGGTGTCCGTACTTTGCCAAGGGTAGGACCATGAAAGTGTGATATCACCATGAAAAGGGCCATTGGGGCCAGGGACTGTCACAAGGGAGTTCCCAACATACCTACGGTGGCACGTAGTTTATGAGATTCAGGGCAGAGGCTAGGCCCCGAACCTACTCAGTGTTCGATACTAGTCCCAAAATAAATATAGCTCTCATAGTATAACATCCTTGAATTCATGGGCCAATTAAATCATGATAATCATTAACATACTTGTACATACGTGAACTAGCCATGACATGAGGCCCGTGAGTCGATCAAAACATAACTTATGAATCATAGGTTTCATGCATACTTGTAGATCATACATATAACTAGTAAATCATCAAATAATGATGGATAATTGGATAAATTCATATTTAAAATCATAAATCATGCTGGACTTTTAAATATCATCAATTGAAGAGAAGATCATAAATCGATTCATTATAGATCATGCTTAAATAGGCTTAATCTAGTAGAAATCGAAATCAATAATTTTATAAGAAAAATATTTGTAAAATCTGGTCAAAATTCATAAATATGATGTAGATCACAAATCATATTAACCCATGAGTAAATCATTAGATTTTTCACAAAATTGAATTCAAAACCCCATGAGATTTTTGATGTATTTTTAATAAATTAATAGAGAATGGGCATGGCTGTGAACGGAAACACCCATTTGTAACCCTACATACTTGGATAAGGTCAAATTCCAAGGTTCTTTGAATGCCCAAGGGAGAATTGATAGAGAAGATCTTGAACTATGCTTGATCTCTCTAAAATCTTCTTAATTTGCATGCGTGGGAATGGATTAAGCAAGGGGAACTTAACCTATCTTATTATGCCCAGAAAATTACATAAAACGACGTAGTTTAGGGCTCTAGAGCATAGGAAAGTTGAAAATACCCTTAATGAAATTGCCCTGAAAACCTTCACTAATCGATCCCACAAGCGTACCTACGAGTCGTTGGATGCTACCACCACTCGTGGTATGATCCGTTGTCCGTATTTCCTAGAATCTGACTTCGGATTCTAGCCACGACTCAACAGAACGAGTCGTGATCTCTTCTCATGGATCTTAGGATCGACCGTTGTCAGTCCCTTGAAAAATCCTGAACATCCCTTACCACGAGCCTCACCACGACTCGTGGTTTCTTCCAACGAGTTGCGGTACTCATCCCTTAAGTGCATTGGAAATTCTGGCAACCCAAACCACGATTGGTGACCATAGGTCTTCACTTCTCACCACGAGTCATTGGATGACCCGTGGTATCCCCAATTTCCAAGATCCAAATTCCTCCCACGAATGCTAACAATGACCCGTGGTTTCCAACCATGAGTCATTACATCATCCATCCTGTGACTTTTTACCTATTTTTCAGCCAACTTTAAATTTTTTATTCTGGGTCTAATGTTATGCACTTTCGGGGTATTATAGTTATAGAGATGAACTTAGGCCTTCTTTATATTTTAAAAGCCCTATTTGCCTAAATGAGCCTACCAAATGATGAATGTAGCCTTAGTCTTTCCTTTTCATCCTATGACCCTTGTTCTTGATCAACAGTAATGAAATCAAAGTCAATTCTTAATGAATCCTCTTTTTAACCCGTCCTTCTTGACACTAGAAAATGATTGCTGATGTGAAAGGTGTAAGTTAGGGGTGTAAAAGTAAAAAAGAAAGAAGAGGGTAAAAATAAATACTTAAATCACTTTTCGAAGCATAATGAGCAAGAAAATGTGAAAAAAGAAAAGAAAAGAGAAAAAATAAAGAGAGAAAAAAATAAAAGAAATAGAGAAAGAATAAGTTCAACAAAAATACATTGAGGTTGTGGAAATGCCAAAAGAAATAAAGAGAGAGAGAGAGAAAAAAAGGATAGAGATTTACAAAGGTCAATAGCAATTTGATGTACTGTTCAAGAAGGGTACCAAGCCACTAAATTTCATATATTCATCCTACCTAACATTTGAGCCAACATTACAAGTTTTAAAAAAAAATATGTGATCTCAACCCGAATTTTTAAAAATAGAGGTATTTGAGAATAAAGACAAGTATATGGTAGTTATAACTTTATTTGTGAATATCTTTATGAGAGTTGAAGGTCTTTGTCTGCTCTTTTGATCTATTGTCCTTATGATTGATTGTGTGTTCTTATGATAAACAAAAAATAGACAATTTTCTTTGTCTTAAGTGAGAGTATGTGGATAAAAATGGCTAAATGAGTTGCTTCTCAATTTAGGTGTCTTGCATAAATCAGTGGTTTAATTGGACATGATGTAAGGAATAGAGATTGTATGATTAGTCTTAATGATTGTCAGACCTTCTTCCTTTATATGATAGAGGGGTGGCTGGGTTGAAAATTAAATTCTTGTAGCTACTCGTCAAAACCACCATAGAAATTACGCTTTGTGAGACCGGAGCATGAGTCTAGGATAGATTTTCTTATTTTAGTTACTTGAGAACAAGCAACGACTTTAAGTTAGGGGTGTAGATGTGTCGGAATTTTAAGACACAAGTGTACTTCTTTTTATAGAGTTTTGTATGCCTTTAAGTAATATTATAAGTAAATACTAATATTATTTTGTTGAGTTTTAGGAATTTCAGTGATTTGGAGAAAAGGTACAGCAATCCAAGGAATATGCTGCTGAAATCATGGCATGCAAGCCGCATACTCAACTAGAAGTTTATCTGATGAACACTGCATTAACTTTAGAGAGATTGCAAGACTGAGAGCAACATATGAAGCAAGTAATTATCCATAGCTGCTATTTACAGATCATAAATGATCTATGCAGCCTGAAACTCCAACATACGGAAGCAGATACAATCAATAAATTCAAAATACAGATTGCAAATGAAGTCGCAGATTAAAGTTCAGAGAGTGCACTCTAAAGATCCAATCTATGAAGGGCAGATATATGGACCGCAAATTCAAAGTACGGTCCATAGATTTATACACTCGCTAATATATCATGAAAGAAATCCAACTTGTGGTTTACTCTACTGGCTGTAGATCCAATATATGATTTGTATGTTGTAACTGGGCACTCCGGAATTAAATTGGGCTTGGGGATTTGGCCTTAGTATAAATAGCATTTTTAGTCATATTTTGTAAAGCTCTGAATATTATCATAAAGAATAGAGTTGTTGGAGATTATCCATCATATTTTAAGCTACTTTTGAAGATCTACATCTAGGATTTTAAATTCTCACATCTTCTACTCTATTATAAGTTGTTCATTTTTAATACAAAGCTTTTCTTCTCTTATTCTATTATGAGCAGCTAAATTTTTGTCTAAGATTGTGAACCCAATTGGGTTGTGAAACCTAGAGATCTCAATTATGATCAATTAACTGGGCTTTAATATATTTGATTGATCCTTAATTTTTCTAGTTTGAATTGGTGGTTGAAAACACCGATTAATGCTCATTTGGTCCAATTATGCTTGAAATTCCTTATTAGGGTTTAGTAGTATCAATTAACATGAACTCAAGACTTAACCCTTATTTAACAGATTTTCTTAGAAATATGTTGAATCCACTTGGCAATATATAATTGGTTTGTGTTGAATTCTTATCAATTTTAAAGAATTGATATAGATAAACATTACTTGATTGTTGAAAGACATAGAGTGATTGCTTGTATATGATCAAAATCCCATTATCAATGAATCTGATTGAGTGATATAGATTGATCAACTCTAAGCGGAGACACAGTGGTAGTTTCATCTCTCATTAATTTAAACCTTTTACAATTAGATCTAAACTTTAGTTTACTTCGCTCATTATCAATTAACTAGAATAGCATCTTAAGGTATCAAATCACTTATTTTCCCATCTTAGCAGTTAAATCAATACAAAATCCCTGTGAATTCAATCCCAACTCTTAGTTGGGTTAATTATATTGCTAGCTAGCATGTACAGTTTCTCAAGAAGAGGTATAGATTTGGGCGTTGACCACCCCTTAAAGGAGTTATCAAATAGATTGAAAACATTTTAGCCAAAATTCTTTTGGAAGAATAAAGATGAAAACAAAAGAAAACATTGGGTGAAGTGGGATGATCTATGTTTACCTAAAGCAAAAGATGATATAGGATTGAGATTATTGGCAAATACAACAAATGTCCTATTCTGTAGATTATGGTGGAATTTTAGAGTTAAAAACTCTAAATAATGTAAAAAGCTACATCCTATGATTGCAAAAATGTAAAAATGGATCCACAACTTGAAAAAGAATGGTTGCAGTATGTAACACCTCAAAAGTCAATAAGATCAGACCCAAGGCATGAAATGAAGTAAATAGAAAAATATGCATTAGATCACAAAACAACTCATTAGGTGAGTCATAAAGTCACCTGATGATTAATTTGGTGATCCGTTAAGTGTGGGAAGATAGAAATTTTGTGAGTTTCAAAGAGTCTTTATGATTGAGGAAAAGATCTTTTAAGTGTGATGATGAATCATTAAGTGAAGGCATCAAGAAAAGATCATAAAGTTAAAATTTCTCTTCAGTGGCAACAAATGGGACTAACAACCTAGAAGGTACACTAACAGGTCACTATGTAACCGTTATGATTGCCGGGATGATTTTTTCAATCGGGTTATTAAGGGAATTTCCGTATATTTTATGTACTTAACTCCTAAACTATGTCATTTTAAACTCCTAAAATGGTGTATTAAGGGATTTTATTCATTTCTAACCATCATTCTCTTCAAAGCATGTGAAGTTGAAGATCCAAACCCCTCAAGCCCTCAAGAAATTAAGGTTCCCCTTCTTCTCCAGTTCTCTTGAGTTTCAAACCCTAAAAAGAGCTCTTCAAGCCCAGGTATGTGGGGTCATAAATGGGAAATTTCCTTACACCCTCATTCCCAATTTCAAATCAATTTTATAAATTCAAGTCTTCAATCATGTTCTATGAAAATTCTAAGGTTACACCCAATTTTAATGAAATCTCTCATGATCTTCTATGAATTAAATTCTCTTATTGTTCAATCCATATTTTATAATCATGATTGCATATTTTCTACAAAAGTCTCTTATGAACCTACGTTTCTCAAGTTATGGCGATTTACTCAATTATGCATGAATTTCATGAATCTCAAGCTTATGTATCATGGTTGAATCAATGGTATTGTTTTCATGGTTAGTTTGCATATGTCAAGTATGTTTATGATTTACATGCTTTTCAATTAGCCCATGCAAAACCAACTATGTTTCCTAATTATGTCTATGAGCAATATTCATATTTCGGGAGTAGTATTTAGCATCGAGTAGGCCGTTGTTCAATGCACCCAAGTCTCAGAACTATGTGCCACGGTACGATAAGGGGTCCTCACTAGTTGAGAGTGTCTTCTTTGCCCCGAGACTATGGGGTCCTCGCCGGTTGAGAGTGTCTCCCTTATGTTACTAGGCTCATGATTATGAGTGATATCACGTCTTTATCATACTTTTCCCTAGCAAGACTTAGGACGGCTCTGTCAATTTGAGCGAGATAGTTGGGAATCATGCTCTCATTCATGATGGTGTCGAATATGAGAATCTTCTGTTGTTCCTCATGTTTCATGTTATTCATGTTTAGGTTTTACGATATCATGTTTTATAGTATGATTGACCCATTGAACAGTTTATGAGCTTTTACTTATGATTTCAAACATGTTAAGTTGTATGATTTTACTTTCAAAACCTTGGATCATATGCTTTGATTTATGATGAATAACTCATGTATATGACTATCTCATGATCATAATTTTAGCATGTTGTACTTACTCTCATGGTTTACTTAACCTACATACTAAGTACATTCAAAGTACTAACTACATACTTTTATGTTATATCATCGCATGATATAGGTTCAGATGATTAGTATCAGTCGTATCACTGGATCCTAGCCATCTCCAGTTTCAGCAGTTTTGGTGAGTCCTCATCATCTGAGGATGTCAATTTTGATGCATGTTCTTTTTTCATGTCTTTTAGTTTTCAGACTTTAGTAGAACTAGTTGGAGTTCTTGTCCCATCAGCTCATTGTTCGAGTTGACGCTTTCAGACTTGATGTTAGATGTTTCAACCGTTCTGACTTGTTGTCCCTTTCCATACAATTTATGATATTGTAGACTTCCACTTATACCTTATGTTATGCTTTATGAAAGTCTCGCTTTGTTTATGTTCTAAAGTGAGTAATGAATGTGCCATGGGTTAGCTTGGATGGTTCTAGGTTTCGTGTTATGATTTGGAGTTCATGCTCAAATCATGGAAAACCTTTTATTAGAGCAACAGGTTTAAGTGTGTTCTAGGGTATATGAAAGCCACTTTGAGTAGAGTCTTTTTCATGGGTGTGAACCGCGCCACTCTTATGAAGAAGAGGCTATGAAATATTTTAGGAAACTTCCCTTTTTTTATAATCAATGTCGTCTGATGAAGTTCAACTCTCTCTATTCCTCTAACTCGTGTTATATGCGTTTATAGAAATATGCCTCCCTGCTGAGTCAACAGAAGAAGGAATGGAAACGGCAATGGCCATGGAAATCGCAATAGAGATGGGCATCAGCCAGCCCTATCAGCTTGTAATGCCCGGAAGCCCTAAGATCAGACCCGTGAGTTGAAACGGAGAAAAAATGAAAAATCTTCCCAAGGTCAAAGAATGAGTCATTTTGTGACCCGTGGGAGGTGGACACAAGTCGTTAGGTGACTCGTGGTGAGGGGTTGGCCTCAAGTTCAAAAATTTCATGATAGGAAGACACCACGGGCACGACGATAGCAGGCCACGACTCGTCCCCTGTGACGATGACTCATCCAGTCCCTCGTTGGGACTGGAAGTCAGTTTTTAATTGCGGATTTATTAAGGGTATTATCGTCATTCCTAAGCCCTAGGGTCCTATACTATGTCATTTTAAGTTATTTTCAGGGTGTATTAAGATAGGTTAAGTCATGCTAACCTATTCAAAACTCATGCATGTAAAGTTCAAGGGTGTAGAGGGTGATCAAGCATAAAACACCAAGGTTCTTCATCAATTGTTCTTTAATTCATCTTGGGCAAGTAAGGGAGTGATAGAATCCAAGTCTCTCAGGTATGTAGGGTTATGAGTGGGTGAATTTGTTCACACCCATGCCCAATCTTTCCTAATTCATGAAGTTCTATTTAAAAATCTTATGGGGTTTTTATTCCAAATTCTTATGAAATCCTAATGATCTATCTCTGGGTTAATATCTCTCATGTATCACATCATATTTTACGAATCATGGGAAGATTTTTCAACTAATTAGATTATAAATTTATTGATTTAATTTTTTATAAAATTATGCTCAATCATGCATGTTCTATGATAAATTGAGTTATGATTTTACTTTGATTTTGATGTTCTTTAACCCATCATGATTTATGATTTATGATATGGATTTACTCAAATTCTCATCATGAAATTATTGTTACTAAGTATATACATGTTTTACAAGTTTGAATGAACCTCATGATTTACGATTTATGATTATGGCCGACTCACGGGCCTTATCTTCATGGATAGTTCGCATATTTACAAGCATGCTTATGATTATCATGATTTAACTAGCCCATGAATTTAATGTATATTATCCTATGAGCACTATACATGTTTTGGGAGTAGTATTTAACATTGAGTAAGTTCGGGGCCCAGGTTTTTCCATGAATCTCAGAACTACGTATCATTGTAGGTCATGATGAGACTGTCCCATTTTGCACCAAATGGGCCTTTCATGAGTGATATCACGCCTTTCATGGTTTTACCATTGGCAATGTAGAAACACCCTCCCAACTAGGGGTTTATAGGTTGGACTCCATGTGTGCTCGTATGGGGTATATGTCGGTTATAAGAATCTCCCACTGTTCCTCATGATTTATGTATGATTATGATTATATACTTTGGCTCAAGTTATGTTTAGTAAAGCTTTTCTCACGAGAGTTTGATTATGAATGATTTATGAATGTTTGGAAACCTTGAGCCTTATGTTGCATTATGATATTTATGTTATGATCATGTTGTCCTACTCTTATGCACTTTTATGTATTTTAAACGTCTGTTTTTACTTACCTTGCATACTAGGTACATTCCACGTACTGACCTCATACTCTATGTTGTATCATTTCATGATACAGGCTCCAGTACTCAGATTCAGCCTCGATCCTAGACAGCCTTCGGAGTAGAATCAGTCCTTGTTTGGTGAGTCCTCATCTGTCGAGGGCCCCTCCTTATTTCAGGCATGTTGGTGTTTATTTCAGTTTCAGTTTAGAGAGTTAGTTGGGGTCTTGTCCCATCAACTCTTCTGTGATAGAGGCTTTCTCGGACATAGTGTATATTCAGTTTTAAATGCATATGATGTATTTCAGATCTTATGCCATGTTTAGACTTCTTCTATATTATGTATGTTGAATCTTCCATTTTTATTGATTGAGTTAGTCGAATGTTCATGTCATGGGTCGACTCACAGTCCCTTAGGGTTCCTTGTCCCATGTCTCGATCCAGGCCTATGTTTGGGTTATGAAAAACTTGGTATCAGAGTAATGGTTTGAAGTGTCCTAGGGTGTAGGAAGGCCGCGTTAAGTAGAGTCTTTTTCATAGGTGTGAAGCGCACCACACTTACGATGAAGAGGCTATGAGACGTTTAGGAAATGTTCCCTTCTTTCATGATCTCATGTCGTTCGATGAAATGTCTATCTATCCTTCTAACTCGTGCGATGTACGTTTGCAGAATCATGCCTCCACGTCAAGTAAATGGAAGGAGAAACCGAGGGGCAACATCAGGCCCCACCAGCCCATGAGGAGCATGCACTAGAGCCGGCTTCCCACGCAGAATTCAGGGCATCCATATAGATGCCAGCATAGGCCTTGACTGCCCAGGTCAATCAACAGGCGGTGGCACATCTCCCTCAGAACGGGAATGCGGGGGTGGCTCTGGTCAGAGATTTTCTGAGAATGAACCCACCAGATTTTCTTGTGTCAAAAGTAGATGAGGACCCGCATGAATTCATTGATGAGATTCTGAAGATCACCCAAATCATGGGGGTGGCAAATGGGGAGTGTGACTTGGCCTCTTATCAGCTGAAAAGGGTAACGCATATTTGGTTTAAACAGTGGAAAGATAGTAGGGTAGTGGGAGCAGGCTCTATCAGTTGGGAAGAGTTTCATGTCGCCTTTCTAGATCGGTTCTTCCCTCGTGAGATAAGGGAACTGAAGGCTGCTGTGTTTGTAAATCTGAAGAAGGATGACATATAGGTTCAGGAGTACGCTCTGGAGTTCACCCACTTATCCAAGTATGCGCCAGAGTTAGTGGCAGATCAGAGGGCTGGGGTGAACTGATTTGTACATGGAGTGGCGGACTACCTGGATAAGGATTGTAGGATCTTAATGCTACAATAGGACATGGATTTTCCCTGCATAGTTTTACACGCCCAACATATGGAGGCGGTGTATCAGAGGCAGAGAGAAGCCAAGAGGGCCAGGACAGAAAATTATAGGACTTCTCAACCTATATCGGGGGCGGACATCGCCAGCAGTCTCATACTTTTGCTTCAGCACCATCATCATCTAGTGCACCATCTAGACCACGAGGCGATCAGAGAAGTAGTTGGCCTCCGATTCAAGGGGCCAGGGTAGCATGCAGATAGAGCGCACCTTCCCAGCCTATGCAAAGTACAGCAAGAATCACCCAGAGAGCCAACCTACAAGTCGTAGGATGGTAGTATGGGTCATGGGAAGACCCGTGGTATAGAGTAGAGATTATGGTTCCCCAGACCACAAGTCCCCACTATGAGTCGTAGTTTGTGGGTATGACTCTTGGTCAGGAGTAGTGGTAAGTCCTTGGGGTTAGCAGGTGATTGATTGTACGGGTGATGGTATGGTGCATAGGATGGTGTCACGAATCGTAGTAGGATTTGTGTAAATGCTCAGAGGATTGGAGGTATTGGACTTGGTCAGTAGGGGAGGATACCACGAGTCAAAGGAGGATGTACAACTCGTGGTACGAGTCATGACAGCTGATAGAATCAGTTTTTCTTGCGATTTTATTAAGGGTATTTTCATAATTCCTAAGCTCCTAAATCCTAAACTACGTCATTTTAAGCCCTAAAAGAGGTGTATTAAGGGATTTTAACCTATCCTAATTCATTCAACTCCCATGCATGCAAGATTAGGATTTTCCATTAAAGGTCATGCCAAGAATTATTCAAGTTCTTCTCTAAATCTCTTAGGCGTCCAAGGTCAAGTGTAGATTCAGTTTACCCAGGTATGTAAGGCTATGTATAAGAGTTCCTTCTACTCTCATGCTCAACTTCTCCTCAATGTCATTAATCAAATCTCAATCCAACTTATGATCAAAAAGGGTTTTAACCCAATCTTGTAGAATTCTCTATCAATTGTTTATGGGTCAATCCCTTTTATGTTTTAAAGTATATTTGAATATTCATGGGTAGATTTTTAAGCATATTTTGATTACAAATTTATGATTTCAAATTGTAGAAGATTTTGCCCAATTATGCAAGTTCAAGAAAAATTCAAGTCTATGATTTGTGATTTCAAATATGATGAGATATCTAGCATGTATGAATGTTTACAAATTGCCCATGTATGAATCTATGATTTTGACCAATGAAGTTTTTTTCAAATATGCATGATTTGAGATTTAGGCAAGCCCATACAAGACATGTACGTTTTATGATTTAGCCAAGGCTAACAAGATCAAATGATAGATATATGTGTTGGAGACAAGACTTCTCAAATTTATGGATTCAAGTTATGTTATAGACTATGATTACATGAAAACTATACGTGTTTTGGGAGTAGTGTCTAGCACTGAGTAGGCTAGGGGTTCCAAGGTTCCCCTCTCACATAAACTATGAGCCAACGTAGGTATATTTTGGGGACTCTCAAGAGAGTGTTTCCCCCGCCCCCTCCCAAGGGCACACTGTGATATCACACCTACGTATCCTTTGCTCCGACAAGGCATAGGATGGTCCTCCTCCATGTATGCAAGACGTGAGATCATCATACGCTCATACATGGTGGTTGTTGATTAAGACGAGTCTTCCATAGTTCCTCATGCTTTCAATTATGCATGTTTATGACTTCTGATATTATGTTTTCAGCAGGTTTGACCCAATGATCAGTTTATGAGCTTTTACTTATGTTTTAAGTTATGGCAAGCCATATGATTCTATTTTCAACCTTGGGTCATTCTACTCAAATATGAAATTCAGTTTATGGCTATTCAAGTTTTCAGATATCAGCATGTAGTTCTTACTCTCATGATCTTATGATTTGTGTTCATGTGCATGATTTCAATTATACTTACTCAGCCTATTTTACTTATCTTACATACATAGTATATTCCAAGAACTGACCGCATATTTTATGTTGTATCGTTTCATGATACAGGTCTAGATGCTCAGACTCAGTCCCATGGTTAGCCAGCCTCCATAGCTTAGTCTAGTTCTCTTATTAGTGAGTCCTCATCTTTTGAGGACCTTCAAATTATTGAGTGTGTTATTTTCAGTTTAGACTTTTAGTGAGTTGGTTGGGATGTTATCCCATCAGCTCTTTAGTTATAATAGAGGTTTCTTCAAACAATATGTAGAACTTCAGCTTTGTCAGTATTGACTCTGTATGGTTGATATGTATTCAGAATTTCGCTTATTCATGTTTAGTTTATCAGTTTCCGCTTGATGTATGCTCTTTAGCCGCTATGTTCATGCCATGGATCGACTTTGAGTCATTCGTGGTTCTAGGTTCTGTGTCTCGGTTAAGGCCTATGTTCGAGTCATGACAAACTTGGTATCAGAGCCAAGGTTTTGAGTGTCCTAGGGTATCTGAAAGCTGCGTTTAGTAGAGTCTTTTCCATGGGTGTGAAGCGCCCCACACTTATGGGGGAGAGGCTGCAAAATGTTTTAAGAAATTTCCCTTATTTCATGATCTAAGTCGTGCGATGAAGTACCTCTCTATCCTTCTAAATCGTGCTATACGCATTTGCAGAATCATTCCTCCACACTGAGTAAATGGTGGAAGGAACGGAAATGGAAATGGCCATGAAGATGGAAATGGAGATGGGCACCAGCAAGCCTTGCCAGCACCAGCAGGTCCTTTGCCCAAGCAGGTCTCTCATGCTAAGTTTAGAGCGGCTTTTCAGATGTTGACCCAGGCTTTGACCGCTCAGGTCAACCAACAGGTCGTGGCCTATGTCCCTCAAAATGGGAATGCAGGGGTGGCTCAAGTTTAGGACTTCCTCAGGATGAATCCACCTAAGTTCCTTGGATCAAGAGTAGACGAGGACCCGCATGAGTTTCTTGAGGAGATTCAGAAGATCACCTAAATTCTGGGGATGATGGGAAGAGAGCGCAGACTTAGCCTTCTACCAACTAAAGGGGGTTTCTTATATTTGGTACCATCAATGGAGGGACAGTACAGCAGTGGGCGCAGTTCCTGTGAGCTGGAATGAGTTCATGACTACCTTCTTAGACAGATTCTTCCCTGGGGAGTTGAGGGAGGAAAAGGAGGCGGAGTTCGTCAACTTGAGGCAGAACAATATGACTGTGCAAGATTACGCCTTGGAATTCACCTGGCTGTCCAAGTATGCACCAAAGATGGATACAAATCAGAGAGCTCGTATGAATAGATTTGTGTATGGAGTGTCAGATTTGTTGGTCAAGGAGTGTAGGACCACAATGTTGAACAGTGATCTAGACTTCTCTCGGTTGATTATATATACCCAGTAGATAGAGGCGGATCAGATGAAGGAAAGGGAGAGAGAGGTCAAGAGGATAGGACAGGCATCTTTGGGTTCTCCCAGTAGAGATCCAGTGGCGGACATCATCAGCAGTCCTACCAGAGATAATCAGCCCCAATGCCGTCATCAGCCAGTGTGCTATCCAGATCTAGGCATTATCAGAGTGCAAAGACATCAGGCTCTAGAGGTCAGGGGAGCAATTGAAGAGAACCCAGCATGCCAATTTGTGACAAGTGTGGCAGGAAGCACCCCGGAGAGTGCCTAGCAGGGTCAGGTGCATGTTTTGGGTGTGGTCTCTCCAGACGTGGTCACTAGTATATTACGAGTGTTTCATCTTGATGTATATGCATTATTAGATCCAAGGTCTACTTTATATTTTGTGACGCCTTATATTGCTAATAGTTTCGGAGTCAGTCCCGAAATTTTATCAGAACCATCTCAATCTCTACTCAGTCGATGACTCAGTTATAGCTCGATGGGTATACGAAATTGCCCTGTCACAGTCCATCAGAAAGCCATCTTGATCTGGGGCATATTTATATGCCCAAGTGATACTCAAATGCATCATTTTTTCCTTGTTTATCCAACAATGTTTGTACATTCTCATGTAAATTGTAGGA